>WSYH01001548.1:61081-98734 GCA_036426205.1 Ascaphus truei
CCCCCCATTCTCTGTGTCTCTCTCTCCCCCATTCTTTGTGTCGCTCTCTCTCCCCATTCTGTGTCTTTCTCTACCCATGCTGTGTGTCTCTCTCTCCCATCATGCTGTGTGTGTCTCCCTTCCATTGATTTTTGTGTCTCTCTCCCCCCATGCTGTGTCTCTCTATATATCCCCATGCTTTCTCTCTCTCCCCCATGCTGTTTGTGTGTCTCTCCCCATTCTCTCTCTCTCTCTCTCTCTCTCTCTCTCACACTCACTCTATCTCTCTCCATGCTGTGTATGTCTCTCTCCCTGTGTTGAGTCTCTCTCCCCATGCGGTATCTCTCTCCCTAAGCTGTGTCTCTCTTCTCTTCCCATTCTGTGTGTCTCTCTCCCCCCATGCTGTATGTGTCTCTCCCCATGCTGTATGTGTCTCTCTTTCCCCACGACTTGTGTGTCTCTCTTTCCCCATGCCTTGTGTGTCTCTCTCTCCCGATGATGTGTGTGTCTCTCTCTCCCCATGCTGTTTGTGTCTATCTCTCTCCCAACGCGGTATGTGTCTCTCCCCATGCTGTGTGTCTCTTTCTCCCTATGCTGTGTGTGTCTCTCTATCTCTACACATGCTGTGTGTGTCTCTCTCTCCCCATGCTGTGTGTGTCTCTCTCTCTACACATGATGTATGTCTCTCTCTCCCCCCATGCTGTGTGTGTCTCTTTCCCCATGCTGTGTGTCTCTCTCCCCATGCTGTGTGTCTCTCTCTATCCCCATGCTGTGTGTGTATCTCTCTCCCAATGTTGTGTGTGTCTCTTTCCCCATGATGTGTCTCTCTCCCCATGCTGTGTCTCTCTCTCACCCTATGTGTTGTCTTTCCCCATGCTGTGTGTTTCTCTCTATCCCCATTCTGTGTTTCTGTCTCCCTATAGTGAGTGTGTGTGTCCCTACCTGTCACTCTGGAGCATGGGTGGGGGGAAAGAAGCCATATTGAGACCTGGCAGCAGACACCGGAAGTTCTCACTGCTGGGGCTCCACTGTCACTAACCCCACCCTCACCCTCTGCAGCTAACCCCAACCCTACCCTCTGCAGCAAACCCCATCCTCTGCAGGTTAGACCCCATCCAAATCCTGTGCAGCTAACCCCGCCCCCACCCTCTGCAGCTAACCCCGCCCCCACTCTCTGCAGCTAACCCCACCCTCTGCAGGTCAGACCCCATCCAAACCCTGTGCAGCTAAACCCGCACCAACCCTCTGTAGCTAACCCGCCTCCATGCTCTGCAGCTAACCCCACCTCAACCCTCTGCAGCTAACCCCACCTCCAACCCCTGCAGCTAACCCCACCCCCACCCTCTGCAGTTAACCCCACCCCCATACTCTTCAGCTAACCCTGCCCCCACTCTCTGCAGCTAACACCCCCTCACCCTCTGCAGCTAACACCGCACCAATCCTCTGCAGATAACCCCACCCCCACCCTCTGCAGTTAACTCCAACCATCTGCAGCTCAGACAGAGCTCTGCTCTCCTCCTGCTCCCCTCCCAGCATTCCCTTCTCTCTGCGGCCCCCCTGCTCTGATGGTCAAACCGGGACAGGCATTACAAAACTGGGACAGTCACAGCTAACCCGGGACATCTGGTCACCCTAGTTATAGGGCCTGTGTGGATTGGTTAATGTTTACATGCATTCTCTAAAATCTTTCACGGCCAAATGAGCAGAAACATACTTTATTGTTTTGCAATAAGTTGCTGTTCGCTCAAGCTCTTACAGATATGAATATAGACTTTACCTTATGATTGATAAACTGCAAATGTTGTAACCAAAAGGACAGCTGTGTAGGTATCCTACAGATCTGAAAAAGGGAAGGGGAAACACAAAAATGGATGTGCCCCTAAAAGAATTCAACTTAAATGCACACCACCCAAGTTTGTAAAAATGTACTTTTAATAAATTTCCTTAAACATATATTACCAAAGTAGTAATGTGGTGATGTGGATTAAATAATGTTAAATCATAGCTATCAAGCAACCGGTCATTGATTATCATACTATCCCAGTGCCAATAAATATGGTGGGATGGGTAGAAGACAGGGAATGCATGTGAGTAGGGTATTAACCCCTCTGGGGCAACGTGACGTGTGATACCAAGTTGTTGAATTGTGTATAAATATACTCAGATAAGTGGCCAAAGGAGTTATAATATCCTACTGCTGCTAGATCTAACTCCCCTGCACATTTCATAGAGATTAGTCCTAAATGATAGTGCTGGCATTGTGATGGGTATATAGCTGTACGTAGGACTGCCAAAACACAGCAGTGCTGGGTTGAATACACAGCAATGCGCTCATGTGAAGAGCCTCACATAAAGTGCAAGGATAGCAGGCGCCACACTGACTGTGAATTGGAATAATAAATAATTAACGTTATGGTCTTCACAGTTAACCCAGGATACTGCAAACCTACATTAAAAACAGCTCCAAGGTAGGAGATCTAACAACATTGCGCGTCCAATGACTCTGATGTTGTGGTCTTTGTTTTTTTCTTATTATAGACAAGAGTGAGACCCCTTGTCGCTATGTAATGCTTCTGATGATAAGCTTTATTACAGTGTTTTGATGTTATACCCACGGTTTGAGGAACCTGGAGCGAGAGTTCTAGATGATAGTAATGAATTTTCGATCGTTAGAGCAATTTCTCGGAGACGGAGGTATTGCCCTATTGGGATACCTGCTATGAGGCTATTGGGATCGGCTCTGTGCCAATAGCAGACTGTGGTTGCTGTGCTTTTCCTAAACACCTTAGTTTGGATGTTCGTTCACAATCAATGTAATATCAAGATCTAAAAAATGTTATTGATGTTGGTAATCAGCAACAGTCGTAAGCCTCAGATGAGCGTGTTTGTATTCAGCTTGTCCACAAAACTCGTGCAGGAGTTGACTAGATCCTTCCCCATATTAGAAGCAGGATATCATTATATATATTCTGATTCACATGGAAATGTGGGTCAGTATACATAGATAGTTCCTCATTAAAAAAACGTGGGTACGCTCCCCACCAGCCCAGGTACAAATTGGACATATGTGGGTGCGCAGGCCGTACCCATAGCCGTACTTGGGTTGGTGGTAATAGAGCCCATCAAAAAACAAAGTAATTATGTGTTAGAACATAATTCAATAGGTCCAAACCAAATGAGTTATGTCTATTAAATCACAGTCCCTAGTTGTTAAAAAAGTATTTGACAGCAGCAAGGCCATTCTGTGGATGATGGAAAGTATATAATGATTCAACATTAGACTTACAAGAATGGTCTGTAGATGTAACATGGATGCCGTCCAGTCTTTTCAGTGTGGTTTTCGTATCCTGAACATACGAAGGGGAGATCTGATGACGAAATCCCTCAGGACCCTGTCTAAATAGACGCTGTGCCTGGACAAAAAACCATTGCCCGAAACGATTTGGGGCGACCAGGTGGAGACTGGTAAACGTTTATGTACCTGTCGGTAAGGTGTAAAATGTCGCCACGGTTGGTGACGGGGTACATAAAGTCAAACTCATTCCGGCTTATCATGTCCGGTATATGAGGGCATCCTGTAAGATGTTCAACAATTTCTGATTTATATTCAGAAGTGGGGACTGCGTTCATCAAAGGTCTCATAACAATCTTGTCATTGAGAAGCCTCATGTTTTCGCTACATAGGCTTCAGTGTCTAAAATACGATGTTTGCCACCTTATCAGATGGTTTGATAGTGTAGGCTTTATTAGACATCAGACTCTTAGGCCAGTTCTTTCTTCAAATGTGAGGTTATTTTCAGATTGTAGTGTTTTGGTTTCTGCTTCTAGATCCCTAGTAACGCAACCAACAAATAATGTCACAGCTGGACAGGTAGTGAATAGGGGGTTGTTTTGTAAAGTGACTCTTGGTCTTAAGGTGAGTAAACGGACCAGTTATATTCATTGTTTGGCAAAGTATTTGGTCAAACAACTTACATAAATCCGCAACATCCTGTCTTTCCTGTACACTCATACCGCAAGTGAGTTCATTGGGGTTATTGGCAGACCGTTTAGAATAGAATTTATGCAAACAGTAGCCGTCTGCCAAAGAGATTTAGATCCTTTTACCCACTCAAATAAATTAAATCCGAAGTGGGTGAAAAAGAATAATCCCTTCCTTAACAGATGAAGTTGGCTATCACTGAATGAGTGGCTGGACAGGTGAAAACTTGCAGGGCATCAGTATCTATGCTGTTATAGTCATTAGGTGGGTGCATTTACGTTTTTCTGGTTCTTTGTGGTCTTTTTTCATCTCCTGGTTTTGCGTTTAGGAGGGCCTGTGCTAAAAAACGGCTTTGAGTGGTCTTTGGTTGCCTGCTACCTCTACCTTTGTTCGTACACTTTTGTCTGGAGGCCCTGTCTGTTCACTGTATCAGAAGCATGTCTGATAGGAGTAGTAATAGTACCCGTACCTCTTAGACCTTAATTGGGTATCATAAACTGCGCCTGCTCATAGTCATTGGTATCACGTAGATATTTAGTATGTTTCCTATCTTTAGCTTGTCTGAATATTTAACTCATATTTGTTTTCCAGCTTTTTCTCCATCTCCTCAAATTCTGTAGTTGATTGTATTTACTAAGGTCTTTGAGGCTGACATCAAGCGTCTTTATTAGTCACATCTAGCTTTGAGTTTCTCATGGTCAATAGGAGTTTCATGAGCTCATTAGAGCATCTGGACAGAGATCTTCCGTTGTTTTGATGAAATCCAGGGATAGTACAGTAATGTGTGATACGCAGGCTTTATGTTTCAATCTCAGTCCTCATGGGGATCATATTGAGTAAGTAGTAGCTCTGCAGACTTGTGATCTCCCACACCAACTGGGATTGATGGTGCCGCAGGAGCTGGGAGATATTGCGAAAGTAAATTATTAATATCATGACCTGTCTCAGAAGTACCCTGTGATGTTTTAGTGAAAAACGTTTGCTGGCTCTTCTTGCCAGCCAGTCAGTCCATGCTCACTAGTAAGTAACCAGCCATGGTATGTATGAGAGATGGATCCACTCCCTAGAAGGGGTTAACTAGAGTACACCGGAAGAAACACTTGAAGAGACAACAAAATGAGTAGGGATGATCACAGGACCAATACTAATTTGAATGGTCCTTGTGATCCACTCCCTACTCTTGTGTGTCTATAATACAGAGATCAGTTCTTATAATTCAAAGTCAGTTCTTATTCTAAACCCTCAAATCTTTCAGACCTCAATGGAAGTTGACATTAATGGAAAATATTTTCCATGTATCTCGATCTTAACAGTATGATAATAGGACAGCCAATCTTTCTTACAGATCTTACTCTGATAAAGCAAAGTGGCAAACAGTCCAGCAAATAGGCATCAAATCAAGACTTTGGTTTAAATAAATTTTGTTGTTTGGTTCTGGTAAGGAAAAAAAAATTTCGGGGATTTATATTTCACCAATTATGAACAGAACTCAAAAAATCAGGGAATATAAATTATGCTTAAAATTAATTATACAATTAAAAAAATAATAATTCAGAAAACTGAAATAATTTAACTGAAAAAACGAAATATTTAGAAATGGCAAGAAACACCCTAGTTCTTAACTCCACTCATAACCCCACAGTGGAGATGGCTCTTGGTCTGGTTTGTTTGGGTTTGGTTCTAAATCATTTTGGGTTTGGTTTGCAAAATTGAAGGGATATTATTTTATTTTTCCATTGGCTTTGATGAATGTAAATTTCTGTAAGTTTATGATTTCACACACATGGTTTTTGCCCATCTCTTCTCTGGATTGCTTCAAAATATATTTTCTCACAATATACAACAATAAATATCTCTATGAGTCTAAGATTAGGGTGCTCTTTATAAGCATTGTTTAGGAATAAGTTAGTATTATACATTTTTCTTTAAGATTAAAATCAGGCTTGAATGTTCCTGTTATCTCTGAGAGTTGGGATGAATAAAAGAATGTTGTATTTTAATGTGCATTACACTTTGTATTTGCAGAGAAGAGCAAAGATGGAATAGAACATATATATATATGTGTGTGTGTGTGTGCATTGTTTCCACAAGTTTCTTATAAATACAAAACTATAACCTGAAGCCATTTTGAAAAAAAAATGCAAACCTTCTTCTAAAATTACAGATTAGGATTAGGCAGTGATGTGAGGGAGATTGCTGGTTTAAATGATTAGGTGCCCCTCTAATCAACTTTAAATCCATAACAAGCATCATCATTGTCTCTACAGTATTCTTTCCTTTCCATTGTATCTATAGTTTAAAATTACTGTTGTTCCCCCATATTAATAAAATAATTGTGATTAATAATATTTTAGGATTATTGGGGTTGGGTACTGTAAGATTTAAAAAAAAAACCACAAACAGTGTAACTGTATATTGCTGCACATGAATTACAGGCCCTCCGTAAACAATATCTTCTGCAGAAATGTTACCTTATACTATACACTTTTCCTTTCCTTTATACTTATACTATATCCATTCCCCCCAACAAAAAATCTTTCTATGATGATAAATATGGAACTGTTTTATTTGGCCTTTTGCATGTATAATAAAGGCCCAACTACTAAATTCATGTAATCCTATTCGCTTATCATAAAAACTACTTACGGTCAGAATCTTTGCATCACACCACCCTTTGATCCAGGATGATTGTTCTTTAGTTATAATCTGCGTGAAGGATGGAAAGTCTAGGATGGTACAGGTCTACAGCAATGCCTGATGGGTGCGCTTTTATACACAAAGTGAAGCATTCAATTATTCAAAAGTACTTTTCCAGGACCAATGGGAACCCTGTACCAATCACTGTTGTGAGCCATTTCCAGGAAATATGGGCATTATTAGCAGGCTGGGATACTTTGGAGATGTTGCTATACGTGAGCTTATAAGGCCACATAATTGCCTTCTTCAAATCTTCTAATTGGAATTGATTTGCAATGCTTTGCCTGGCAGCCAGGGGGTGATGTGCCTATAGCATGAGTTACCTGGATTACCTGCACATTTTTATTTACAAAATCGATTAAAAAAAATATATTTTTTTTTATAAAATAAAGCTAAATTAATCTTGTCTTTTTTTAAAAAAACAAACATCTGCTTGTAGCTCATTCCTTTGTTTGAATGGAATATGCAACAGCAGTGATGCAGGATGAAAAATAGGAAATAACCCTGAAATCTTTCACACTGCAAAAAACATGCAGCATTTTTTTTCTATAGTATTTTTCTGAATACACAGAAGATTACACCTCCTTAATCAAGAAACCTGCCCAAACCTCTCCCTTGTAAGTTTAGCTGGGTGGATTGGTTTTTAGTTGTTGCAAACCCAAATGAATCTAATAATATGACTGGCTCATAGTTGTACTGTATAATAACCTTTAGTACTAAATGGGCAGATGAATACGGTTGATTAGGTTTGAATGTGACTGTTTTTGAGAAGAATAAATAGAGCCAATACAGTCTATCATATACGCGGTACCAAAGTATTAAGCAGGCGCTGCTTTAGGGGCTCCATTATTGGGCTTGTGCCTCCTTTATTCTACAGTATCATATATTTGATAAATGTATGGTATTTGTCGTATTCATTTTGTTCTGGTTTTTGTAGTATTTTTTAGTCATTTTTAGTATTTTTAGTATGTAATTGGAAGGTATTCCATATTGTGTTTAGGCTATACAGGAGGGATTATTTGGTGTATGAATACATCAGCCCCTATAGGAGCTAGAGAGCCACACCCCCTGCTGAGAGTGTCAAATGACACAAAACGTGTGAGGTACTGAGGGTCATCATGTTCATTCTAACGTTGGACGCTGTGAGGACGGACGTCTGAGGTCATCCTCAACCCATGAGGACACAACAACCGACCCATAACGATCCTCCACAATCTCTTTTGGGACTTTCCACCCCCCACCTCCCCACTGTGTGGTGATAATCAACAATACTACGAGTGGATCAAGTCCGGGTATACCATCTGGCGTCTGGGTGTGGGAGGTTGAAAGTTAATATAGTGCTATTTAATTTACAATTGTTTTTTTTTATATAAAGTATTAATTTATTTTTGATCTGATTATGGTCTCTTACGGTATGCACTTGTCTGTGTTGATGTTTGTTGTATTATTCAATAAGAAGGAAAAACTTGGGCACTACGGATTTCGCACTAGAAAAATGTTATTGTGATCCAAAACGTATTGGACTTTGGTCTCAAAGGGCCTTTCCAAATGGTCAAATGGCATAGATGACAAACACAAATTAAAAGAACTCTTACATAGACCCCATCACAAGTGTTCATAATGATCACTGATTATCCTCAACATCTCCGATTGTCCGCTCGATTCTAGTGATCCTGGCTCTGTTCTCTTTCCATCTCATTCGTTGTATCATCCACCTTACATTCCAAGATTCCGGCCGTGGCAATCTGTATTGTCATCCACAGGGCGTCTTCCCCCTCCTTGTGTGATATGACGCGGATACTAGTTGATCGTCTTTTCTTGTCCGACTAGTCGTTCCGCCTCCTGGGGGCTCCTCTTTTGCCCTTTCCTCGATGCCACCCATCGCTTCCTTCAGTCCCTTGGGAGATGAGCTAATGATCCCTGTTCATTGTCTTCGTGGGTGTGGCCCTCAGCACCGGATCCCCCTTCAGTCGTCATCACTCTGCCTAAGTGTCTCTTTGTGAGGCAATCCCTGCCTATCCATGCTTTGTATACTCACATGATCGCACAGTTCCATTGTGTACCTCTATAACAGCGGTATTAGTTGTAATAAAGCAGGGGTTTTAGAGAAACTGATACTCATTTTGCCCTATTTTGCCATACTAGGGAGTGACTCAGTGTAAACCTATTAAAACCCTCGACAAACTTTAAATCTGCCATTTTCATTAAGATGCTTACTGTAGCATTTATTTTAAACAAAAAAATCATATTGTAAAAACATATATAAATATCCCATTGAGCAGACATAACCAAACATCAATCTAGACTCCACAGCCAGCAGCACGCAGAAGGTACCAGGTCACCTCTCAGGGGGGAAGCACCTAGGGTTAGAATTATTCATTGAGTCCCTCTTGAAAAAACGTCATTTTTTAACGTAAATTTCAGAAGGCTTCACGTTTTTATTTTTTTCTGTTTTTTTTTTTTGTTTTATTTTTTTTTTTATATTTTTTTTTTTTTATTTTTTTTTTTTTTTTTTTTTTAAATAAGGGTATCCCTGATCCATTCCATGACAAGCTATTTTTTACTTGTCGATACCATTTTTTAAGTGAGGTTACGGGATGCTCTGAATTTCCTACAGTTGTATAATCAATTCAGTGTTCGTCAATTGCGTTATTGATCTTGCTTTTACGCTCGGTAATCTTGTTTCGCATGGTCGTTTTACTATATTAGTCCAGGGAATGTCTAGCCATTCATTGAAAGCTTGAGCCAAGATAATTGCTCACATATAATTTCTAAGCAGATGACCAGCCATGTACCAATTGGGTACAGGAACCCTTAAGGACATCCTTGTCTGCGAAAGTGATGAAAGTCGAGCCACTGCCGCAGCACTGGCAGGTTGAAAACTTCTACCTACGACTTCAGGAGGACATTAGCCGTACAACTTATTCTCATGAGTACGTATCCTTGAGGAATACCGTACATGACTGTAATAAGCTGTTTGGTCACTAGATAATTTTCTAGAAACAGTCCGAAGCCCAATCGTTTCCGTTATCGGAGATTGCGTGTTACAACCAGAGATTCCGAACAGGGTGCACCGTTGTTATTATTTTGATTTGATATATGGGGTAATGAAGCATCACCCACTGTTATTTGTTGTATTATCGCACATGTTTAGGCAGGAGGAATTCATTCAGAGTTTCATAGGATTTTAGCCTTGTACTTTGCTTTCAGAAGTGTTTCTGCTGAGATTAGATATGAGATGTATCTATTCTTTTTCACAGTATAAGATCATGTTTGCTACAATTAATTTTTATTTTTTCTGTGCTTAAGAGAAGTGTTATATATGGTGCTTTTCATAGTTAAATATCTTTCCTTCTTTGTCGCTATTCTTTACGCCAGACGAATCGTGTCACCTGTACTTTATTTATAACTTTAAACATAGGAAGGAACGGCATGAATTGTTCTTTGCGAATTCTGGTTCCCAACAGGTCAGATGATAAACATGAATGAATCAAAACAAGTCAAATGAAGCGAAAGGTTCCCGCGCATTCATTCCCTTTAGGCCAAAAATTCAGAAAAAACCCGAAATTATTGCGACCCAAGGTTTGTTTATTTGATCATTTGCTTTCAGGCCATGTTTGTAAATTTTACTGCTACTCTCTGTGTTATGTGTGGAGCTATTGATCACATTTATTCCTGATTGATCCTTACCTTTAGATGTTGTTTTTTGCACTCTTTGTTTCCTCTTTTTCATTATATATGAAGACCACACGTCTTTGTTTCAGGGCGACTGTAGGGCACACCCACCCAACCGCCAGTCGCGTCCCGCGCCCTGGTGCGGGGCTGGGTTGTGTTTGTGGATGTCGACGAAAAGTTTTTGTGTATAGTTTGTCCGGTTGTGGAGAGGGACAAGTGATTGTGTTATAGGGGTAGGGTGTACAAGCATTTACAAAACGTAAAACAGGGACATTACAAAAATATTTATAAAATCAAAGGAACCAAATATAACGCGCTTTTATGTGTCCTTTATGTCTCTCCGCCCTCACCATCTGCAGGGTTTAGACTGTGTGTCTCTTTCCCCATGATGTGTCTCTCTCCCCATGCTGTGTCTCTCTCTCACCCTATGTGGTGTCTTTCCCCATGCTGTGTGTTTCTCTCTATCCCCATTATGTGTTTCTGTCTCCCTATAGTGAGTGTGTGTGTCCCTACCTGTCACTCTGGAGCATGGGTGGGGGGAAAGAAGCCATATTGAGACCTGGCAGCAGACACCGGAAGTTCTCACTGCTGGGGCTCCACTGTCACTAACCCCACCCTCACCCTCTGCAGCTAACCCCAACCCTACCCTATGCAGCTAACCCCATCCTCTGCAGGTTAGACCCCATCCAAATCCTGTGCAGCTAACCCCGCCCCACCCTCTGCAGCTAACCCCTCCCCCACCCTCTGCAACTAACCCCACCCTCTGCAGGTCAGACCCCATCCAAACCCTGTGCAGCTAAACCCGCACCAACCCTCTGTCGCTAACCCGCCTCCATGCTCTGCAGCTAACCCCACCTCCACCCTCTGCAGCTAACCCCACCCCCACCCTCTGCAGTTAACCCCACCCCCATACTCTTCAGCTAACCCTGCCCCCACTCTCTGCAGCTAACACTCCCTCACCCTCTGCAGCTAACGCTGCCCCACCCTCTGCAGTTAACCCCACCCCCATACTCTTCAGCTAACCCTGCCCCCACTCTCTGCAGCTAACACCCCCTCACCCTCTGCAGCTAACACCGCACCAACCCTCTGCAGATAACCCCACCCCCACCCTCTGCAGTTAACACCAACCATCTGCAGCTCAGAAAGAGCTCTGCTCTCCTCCTGCTCTCCTTCCTGCATTCCCTTCTCTCTGCGGCCCCCCCCTGCTCTGATGGTCAAACCGGGACAGGCATTAAAAACTGGGACAGTCACAGCTAACCCGGGACATCTGGTCACCCTAGTTATAGGGCCTGTGTGGATTGGTTAATGTTTACATGCTTTCTCTAAAATCTTTCATGGCCAAATGATCAGTAACATACTTTATCGTTTTGCAATAAGTTGCTGTTCGCTCAAGCTCTTACAGATATGAATATAGACTTTACCTTACTCCAAACCAAGTTAAACCTCTTTCTTGTTAGTTCCTATTGTATTTTGAGTTTGATATGAATTTGGGCTCCTCTTATTGAAATTATGTCTGGTGGATTTATTTTTAATTTTTATTCCTACAACTCACATGGAAACACTTAAAGACATGGACTGAAAAACTTTAGCTGTTCATAAAATCTGCAGAAAACAGAGAGCTCAGTTGCAATCTTGTATTAATACAGCTATCTCTGCAGTGCTACTGGTTCTACAAGCTGCTTTGTATATTATACTTTTCTTTTTAAATCAATCAATAATATACATTCTAAAACACAAGTCAGACAGCAGATGCTTTAATCAATTTATTTTAATATGTGTAATTAGACACATTAAAGGGGGGCTGATCTCTTAAGAAGTAATGTAAAGACGCGAATTAACAGAATGTTTAATCATTAGGTCAAAACATTTGAGAATGAATCACAGGAGATATTTTTCCAGCATCAGGATCCTCACTTCTTGACTCCACCTCAGTGTCTCACTTGACATACACTGCTCTTATCCCCCTGACTTCCACACCCGGTCCTCAGTGACATCTACTGCTGTGACCTCCGTGACCTCCACCGCTGCTACCTCCGCCACTGTGACCTCCGTGACCTCCACCACTGTGACCTCCGTGACCTCCACCGCTGCTACCTCCACCACTGTGACCTCCATGACTTCCGCCACTTTGACACCCGTGACCTCCGCCACTGTGACCTCCGTGACCTCCGCCGCTGCTACCTCCGCCACTTTGACCTCCGTGACTTCCGCCACTTTGACACCCGTGGCCTCCGCCACTGTGACCTCCGTGACCTCCGCTGCTGCTACCTCCGCCACTTTGACCTCCGTGACTTCCGCCACTTTGACACCCGTGGCCTCCGCCACTGTGACCTCCGTGACCTCCGCCGCTGCTACCACCGGCACTGTGACCTCCATGACCTCCGCCACTGTGACCTCCATGACCTCCGCTGCTGCTACCTCCGCCACTGTGTCCTCCGTGAATTCCGCCACTTTGACCTCCGTGACCTCCGCCGCTGTGACACCCATGACCTCCGCCACCTTGACCTCCATGACCTCCGCCACTTGGACCTCCGTGACCTCCTCCGCTTTGACCTCCGTGACCTCCACCACTTTGACCTCCATGACCTCCCCCGCTCTTACCCCCGCAAGCGTCAGCTGAATCTAATGAAAAATAGAAGTAGAATTGTAAGGGAAATCTGAGATGCATTAATTACTTCTTAATGTAGGAAATGTCAGCCAAAAATCATACAAAGGAAGCTTTGAGGGATTTTTATTAATTATGCACTAAAAGGAGGGAAACAGGGAACAGCAGATACAACATTGCCCTCTGATAAACTGCAAATGTTTGTAATCCAAAAGACAGCTGTAGGTTATCCTACAGATCTGAAAAAGGGGAAGGGGAAACACAAAATGGATGTGCCCCCTAAAAGAATTCACTTAAATGCACACCACCCAAGTGTAAAAATGTACTTTTAATAAATTCCTTAAAACATATATTACCAAAGTAATGTGTGATGTGGATTAAAAATGTATTAAATCATAGCTATCAAGCAACCGTGTCATTGATTATTCATACTATCCCAGTGCCAATAAATATGGTGGGATGTAGAAGACAGGGAATGCTATGAGTAGGGTATTAACCCCTCTGGGGCAACGGTGAGACCAAGTGTTGAATTGTGTATAAATATACTCAGATAAGTGGCCAAAGGATTAAATATCCTACTGCTGCTAGATATAACTCCCCTGCACATTTACATAGAGATTAGTCTAAATGATAGTGCTGGCATGTGATGGTATATTAGCTGTATCGTAGGACTGCCAAACACAGCAGTGCTGGGTTGAATACACAGCAATGCGATGTGAAGACGCCTCACATAAAGTGCAAGGATAGCAGGCACACTGACTGTGAATTGAATAATAAATAATTAACTCGTATGGTCTTCACAGTTACACCCAGGATACTGCAAACACTACATTAAAAACAGCTCCAAGTAGGAGACTGACAACATTGCGCGTCCAATGACTCTGATTGTTGTGTCTTTTGTTTTTTTCTTATTATTAGACAAGAGTGAGACCCTGTCGCTATGTAATGCCTGATGATAAGCTTTATTCAGTGTTTTGATGCTATACCCACGGTTGAGGAACCTGGAGCGAAGTTCTTTAGATTGAATAATGAATTCTTCGATCGTAGAGCAATTTCTCCGGAGACGGAGGTATTGCCCTATTGGGATACCTGCTATGAGGCTATTGGGATGCTGGCTCTGTGCCAATAGCAGACTGTTGGTTGCTGTGCTTTTCCTGAACACCTTAGTTTGGATGTTTCGTTCACAATCAATGTAGATATCAAGATCTAAAAATGTTATTGATGTGGTACTCAGCACAGTCGTAAGCCTCAGATTGAGCGTGTTTGTATTCAGCTTGTCCACAAACTCGTGCAGGAGTTGACTAGATCCTTCCCATAGAAGCAGGATATCATATATATATCTGATTCACATGGAAATGTGGTCAGTATACATAGATAGTTCCTCATTAAAAACGTGGGTACGCTCCCACCAGCCCAGGTACAAATTGGCATATGTGGGTGCGCAGGCCGTACCCATAGCCGTACCTTGGGTCTGGTGGTAATAGAGCCCATCAAAAACAAAGTAATTATGTGTTAGAACATAATTCAATAGGTCCAACACAAATGAGTTATGTCTATTAAATCTACAGTCCCTAGTTGTTAAAAAGTATTTGACAGCAGCAAGGCCATTCTTGTGGATGATGGAAGTATATAATGATTCAACATCTAGACTTACAAGAATGGTCTGAGATGTAACATGGATGCCGTCCAGTCTTTTCAGTGTGTCTTTCGTATCCTGAACATACGAAGGGAGACTGATGACGAAATCCCTCAGGACCCTGTCTAAATAGACGCTGCTGCCTTCGGACAAACAACCATTGCCCGAAACGATTGGGCGACCAGGTGGAGACTGTAAACGTTTATGTACCTTCGGTAAGGTGTAAAATGTCGCCACGGTTGGTGACCTGGGGTACATAAAGTCAAACTCATTCCGGCTTATCATGTCGGTATCGAGGGCATCCTGTAAGATGTTCAACAATTCTGATTTATATTCAGAAGTGGGACTGCGTTCAAAGGTCTCATAACAATCTTTGTCATTGAGAAGCCTCATGTTTTCGCTAACATAGGCTTCAGTGTCTAAAATAACGATGTTGCCACCTTTATCAGATGGTTTGATAGTGTAGGCTTTATTAGACATCAGATCTCTTAGGCCAGTTCTTTCTTCAAATGTGAGGTTATTTTCAGATTTGTAGTGTTTTGGTTCTGCTTCTAGATCCCTAGTAACGCAACCAACAAATAATTCAACAGCTGGACAGGTAGTGATAGGCGGGGTAAAGTGACTCTTGGTCTTAAGGTGAGTAAACGGACCAGTTATATCATTGTTTGGCAAAGTATTCTGGTCAAACAACTTACATAAATCCGCAACATCCTGTCTTTCCTGTACACTCATACCGTCAGTGAGTTCATTGGGGTTATTGGCAGACCGTTTAGAATAGAATTTATGCAACAGTAGCCGTCTGCCAAAGAGATTTAGATCCTTTACCCACTCAAATAAATTAAAATCCGAAGTGGGTGAAAAAGATAATCCCTTCCTTAACAGATGAAGTTGGCTATCACTGAATGAGTGGCTGGACAGGTTGAAAACTTGCAGGGCATCAGTATCTATGCTGTTATTAGTCATTAGGTGGGTGCATTTACGTTTTTCTTGGTTCTTTGTGGTCTTTTTTCCTCTCCTGGTTTTGCGTTTAGGAGGGCCTGTGCTAAAAAACCGGCTTGAGTGTCTTTGGTTGCCTTGCTACCTCTACCTTTGTTGGTACCCTTTTGTCTGGAGCCCTTCTGTTCACTATCAGAAGCATCTGTCTCTGATGAGGAGTAGTCAGAATAAGTACCCGTCCTCCTAGACCTAATTGGGTATCTATAAACTGCGCCCTGCTCATAGTCATTGGTATCACGTAGATATTTAGTATGTTTCCTATCCTTTAGCTCTTGTCTGAATTTAATCATATTTGTTTCCAGCTTTTTCTCCATCTCCTCAAATTCCTGTAGTTGATTGTATTTACTAAGGTCTTTGAGGCTGACATCAAGGTCTTTATTAGTCACATCTAGCCTTGATTTCTCATGGTCAATGAGGAGTTTCATGAGCTCATTAGAGCATCTGGACAGAGTATCTTCCCATTGTTTGATGAAATCCTGGGAAGTAATGTGATACGCAGGGCTTAGTTTCAATCTCAGTCCTCTGGGGATCATATTGGAGTCAAGATAGCTTTGCAGACTTGTGATCTCCCACCAGACTTGGGATTGAGTGCGCAGGAGCTGGGAGATATTGCGAAAGTAATTTATAATATCATGACCTGTCTCAGAAGTACCCTGTGATGTTTTAGTGAAAACGTTTCTGGCCTCTTCTTGCCAGCCAGTCATGTCCATGCCACTAGTAAGATAACCAGCCATGGTATGTATGAGAGATGGATCCACTCCCTAGAAGGGGTTAACTAGAGTACCCCGGAAGAACACTTGAAGAGACAACAAAGAGTAGGGAGTGATCACAGGACCATACTAATTGAATGGTCCTGTGATCACTCCCTACTCTTTGTTGTCTATAATACAGATTTATCAGTTCTTATTAATTCAAAGTCAGTTCTTATTCTAAACCCTCAAATCTTTCAGACCTCAATGGAAGTTGACATTAATGGAACATATTTTCCATGTATCTCGATCTTAACAGTATGATAATAGACTAGGCCAATCTTTCTACAGATCTTACTCTGATAAAGCAAAGTGGCAAACAGTCCAGCAAATGGGCATCAAAATCAAGACTTTGGTTTAAATAAATTTTGTGTTTTGTTTCTGGTAACTCCATGACCTCCGCTGCTGCTACCTCCGCCACTGTGACCTCCGTGACTTCCGCCACTTTGACCTCCGTGACCTGCGCCGCTTTGACACCCGTGACCTCCACCACCTTGACCTCCATGACCTCCGCCACTTTGACCTCCGTGACCTCCTCCGCTGTGACCTCCGTGACCTCCACCACTTTGACCTCCATGACCTCCCCCGCTCTTACCCCCGCAAGCGTTAGCTGAATCTAATGAAAAATAGAAGTAGAATTGTAAGGGAAATCTGAGATGCATTAATTACTTCTTAATGTAGGAAATGTCAGCCAAAAATCATACAAAGGAAGCTTTGAGGGATTTTTATTAATTATGCACTAAAAGGAGGGAAACAGTGAACAGCAGATACAACATTGCCCTCTGATAAACTGCAAATGTTTGTGTAGCCCCGAGGTATATTTTCACTTTCTGGCCCCCCTCCGCGAGTGCCGTGTGGTAGCGGGTGCCGCCGGAGGCTTTGACGGACCCGCCGGCACTTCGCGAGGGTGGGGGCCAGAGCAGGGAGCAGAGCGTTGCGAGGCGCAGGCCGGTTGCCGGGGACGCGATCGGGCCGTCGCTAAGGCCGCGATCGCGTTGCCACCGGCCTGGCTGCTTGCAGAGAGTGCGCCGCCATTGCGCGTTATTTCGCGCATGCGAGTAGGGCGGAAGCGCGCGATAGGACTCCAGGGATAGTGAGAGGTCGCGCGAGAGTAGGGAAGTGTAGAGAGAGAGTGAGGCGGCCATTAGGGGTTCGCGCATGCGCAAGGGAAGCGCGCACGCGGCCCCAATGCTTTAGGCAGCCCCTGGGAACTACAATTCCCAGGAGGCTTAGGGAGACAGGCATCAGGTGCCTGAGTGTAGCCAATAGGGCTGAAGGAAGCTCAGCCCGGGAAAAGAGATACATTTCCCGGGCTTTGCAACAGTCAGTCAGGGCAGAGCAGAGGAAGGAGTAGGAAGGGTGCAGGGAGCGCGTGGCTCCTGCATCAGGTAAGGGTCCTCCCTAGATTCCCAGGCAGGCCCCAATTCCCGGGTAAAGGGCAGGGGGTATCTAAAGAGGGACGCCTTAGCTAGGGAGGTGACCCTTGAGTGTGGAAGGTGCTGGTTTGGCAGTGCCGCAGCGGAGAGTGCTGTGGGCACTGTCAAAGAGGCACGGTGTGCTAGCAGTGTGTTTGCTGCGGGATCCAGGGGCTGTGTGTGATTGCAGCTGCCTGTGAGTAGTGTCGCTGTATGTGCGGGGCACAGTGCGTGCAGTGTGTGTGAAGTGTGGATCCCTGCAGGCTTACAGTGTGTGCGGTGTGTCAGCTGCAGGTGAGTTGGGAATAGCTAGTTAATAGCTAGTAGCAGTTACAGTTAGGACTGGGTAGCTAGGGGAAGGGGGGGCAGGTTATGTTCACAGGCCCTAGGAGTTTCCCTCAAGCCATCCCAGGTTGCGGTTCTTCAGGGACAGGCCCTAGGTTAGGGTTGCTGTCACTCTAAGTAGTAGTTAGCGATAGGAGGAAGCGGCGGTTGCTGTTCCCATGCGGTTGGTGTTGCCGTGGTCCGGTTGCAGTTCCCGTTGAGCGGTGGGACCCTCATTGGGGTCCACCGGCAGAGTACCTGGAATAAGGATCAGACGGACGTCTGACCCTTTGAGAAGAAGGTTGCGGTCCCGAGCATCGGAGTGCTCGGAAGGTATCTTCAATATTATAAAGTGCACCAACTGGGCCCTAGCTTAACATAGTGACTGCGCAGTCACCCACGACCTCCGTAGGAGTTACGAGACATTGGGAGTGGGGTGATCACAGGACACTTGGTTGGGGAACACCAGACATTGGGTTGAGGTGATGCGGGTAGAGCATCTGGTATGTGATGTTATGTAATGTGTTATATGTGTGTTAAGTAAAGAGTTAGTTATTGGTTATCGTATACGTGTGTTATGTTATTTCTTACTCAGGGCTATCTTTCCTAACGGGGGATCCTGGGTAAGTGGAGGCACTGCACCAAGTAAGGGTAAGGGTTTCCCCAGGCTCCCAGCTAGCGGAGGCTCAGATCTCCTGGAGCCACACAGGTTATGCAGTACCAGTAGTCCCTTAGAGCAGGTGTGTTGCAGGGAAAGGGACCGGTTAGACCACGAGGGGCCAATGTGAGATTGGGTGGGTCGGCCGGTTCACAAAAAGGGCTACATTTGTAATCCAAAAGACAGCTGTAGGTTATCCTACAGATCTATCAGTTCTTATTGATTCAAAGTCAGTTCTTATTCTAAACCCTCAAATCTTTCAGACCTCAATGGAAGTTGACATTAATGGAACATATTTTCCATGTATCTCGATCTTAACAGTATGATAATAGTCTAGGCCAATCTTTCTACAGATCTTACTCTGATAAAGCAAAGTGGCAAACAGTCCAGCAAATGGGCATCGAAATCAGGACTTTGGTTTAAATAAATTTTGTATTTTGTTTCTGGTAAGGAAAAAAAATATTTCGGGGAT
Organism: Ascaphus truei; assembly: GCA_036426205.1. Lineage (NCBI taxonomy): Eukaryota > Metazoa > Chordata > Amphibia > Anura > Ascaphidae > Ascaphus > Ascaphus truei. The sequence goes on from WSYH01001548.1 coordinate 80,270, forward strand.
TTATATTTTCACCAAATTATGAACAGAACTCAAAAAATCAGGGAATGAAATTATGCTTAAAATAATTATACAATTAAAAAAAAATAATTCAGAAACTGAAATAATTTAACTGAAAAACGAAATATTTAGAAATGGCAAGAAACACCCTCAGTTCTTAACTCCACTCATAACCCCACAGTGGAGATGGCTCTTGGTCTGGTGTTCTGGGTTTGGTTCTAAATCATTTTTGGGTTTTGGTTTGCAAAATTTGAAGGGATATTATTTTATTTTTCCATTTGGCTTTGCAATGTAAATTTCTGATAGTTTATGATTTCCCACACCCGGTTTTGCCCATCTCTTCTCTGGATTGCTTCAAAATATAGTTTTCTCACAATATTAAAACAATAAATATCTCTACTGAGTCTAAGATTATGGGTGCTCTTTATAAGCATTGGTTTAGGAATAAGTTACAGCACAGGCACAGCTTAATCTAACAAAAGACGGGAGCTGGCCGGGCACATGACGGGCATGTCGCCGAAAGTTGCGTGCGCGCTTCCTGCACGTTCCCCTGACTTTCCCGCGGCTCAATAGAAAAGCGCTATGGCGCTTTCTATTGAAAGCGCCCGAGGCACGGGAAAGCGGCTGCGAACCTTCCCGGTTCGCGGCGGGGTACTGACGCACGGCGCCCGCGGGTTTTTTTTACCGCGGTGACGGCCGCATTAGAATAAACAGTGTCGCCACTGTATGTATTATACATTTTTCTTAAGGATTAAAACTCAGGCTTGAATGTTCCTGTTATCTCTGAGAGTTGGGATGAATAAATACAATGTTGTATTTTAATGTTGCATACACTTTGTGTTTTGCAGAGAAGAGCAAAGATGGCAATCGAACATATATATATGTGTGTGTGCATTGTTTCCACAATGTTTCTTATAAATACAAAACTATAACCTGAAGCCATTTTGAAAAAAAATGCAAAACCTTCTTCTAAAATTACAGATAAGGATTAGGCAGTGATGTGAGGGAGATTGCTTTGTTTAAATGTTCAGCGTGTCCCTCTAATCAACTTTAAAATCCATAACAAGCATCATCATTGTCTCTACAGTCATTCTTTCCTTTCCATTGTATTCTATAGTTTAAAATTACTGTTGTTCCCCCATATTAATAAAATAAGTGTATTTAATAATTATTTTAGGATTTATTGGGGTACTGTAAAGATTTAAAAAAAAAAAACACAAACAGTGTAACTGTGCATATTGCTGCACAATGAATTACAGGCCCATGCGTAAACAATGATCTTCTGCAGAAATGTTACTTTATACTATACTTTTCCTTTCCTTTTATACTTTATACTATATCCATTTCCCCCCCAAAAAAATTTTCTATGATGATAAATATGGAACTGTTTATTTGGCCTTTTGCATGTATAATAAAGGCACGAACTAGTAAATTCCATGTAATCCTATTCGCTATCATATAGAACTACTTACGGTCAGACTCTTTGCATGCACCACCCTTTGATCCAGGCATGATTGCTCTTCTAGTTATAATCTGCTGTAGGGATGGATGTCTAGGATGGTACAGGTCTACCAGCAATGCCTGATGGTGCTGCTTTTATACACAAAGTGAAGCCATTCAATTATTCAAAAGTACTTTCCGGGACCAATGGGATCCCTGTACCAGTCACTGTTGTGAGTCATTTCCAGGATAATATGAGCATTATTAGCAGGCTGTGATTCTTTGGAGAAGTTGCTCTACGTGAGCTTTTAAGTCCACATTATTGCCTTCTTCAAATCTTCTAATTGGAATTGATTTGCAATGCTTTGCCTGGCAGCCTTGGGGTGATCTGGTCTTGTAGCATGCATTACCTGGATTACCTGCACATTTTTATTTACAAATCGATTAAAAAAAAATATATATTTTTTTATAAATAAAGCTAAATTAATCTTGTCTCGTTTAAAAAACAAACATCTGCTTTCTGTAAATCTAACATAAATATAACAAAATGTTATTTTAATGGGGTAAAAGTAGTTATGCATTGCACTTTGTTTTAAAGTTGTATGCCCAGACTGATGAGACAGAACCTCCGTACAATTTTGATGCAGATTACATTGAAAAAAATAATATTTTTACTGTACACCAAGACACATACAGATCTCTACATTTCCCATGGGGTGTCTTTGAAAAACATATTTATTTTGTTCGCAATTAGAATGATGTTAGCTGTTATGATCTTCAGCAGAACGTCAGGTTGTCCTATACTTACAGTTTCTATATAAGAAAAACAAATATTTATTATTATATATTTGTAACTGTCTGCCTAACTTTTGAATAATCTAAAAGACATCTCTCACATCCTACAATGAATCTGTGGCTGTGGTTAGAGCTTCTACAAATGTGTTGAGTGCGAAGGCTCTCCCTGTGAATGACCGGCTCTGCGCATGAACCGGCGCCACCACTCTCCTCCTGCTGAGCCCATTCGCCGGCCTCGGCGCTTGTGATGGTTGCCGTGGACGACAAAATTGTTGGTGAGGTAATTATTGTGAGTGCCGCTTCTGCGCTTGCGCGACCCGACTGCCTCATCTGCCATTACTGGCATCCTTCCATAACCTACTTCCGTCTCCTAGAATGGAGATTTGGTCCCAGGAAAGAAGTTTCACTTCAAGAATAGTTCTCACCTCTTTAATCACAGAAACCTGCACTCAACTATTTCCATGTAATGTGTGTAGCCCTTTTTCTAACACCTTCCCAAGGAACTACTGGTACTATAATCAACCTGCGGCTCCAGGAAATCTGAGCCTCCGCTAGCTGGGAGCCTGGGGTAACGGTTCTAGCGCAGCGCCTCCACTTGCCCAGGATCCCCATTATGTTAGATTGCCCTGGGCAAGAAACATACAACAGTGTGTGCAACCAAGTTTACTGTGCATAGGTAACCATCTCTTATTCACTATATAACATCACACATAACTATAACTTGCATATATATATATATGTATATTATAACGTTAGAGTCCTTCTACTGCCATGGCTCAGCCACATCCCTAGAGAATCTGTCCCGTATAACAGTGGCTCCGCCACACTCTTATAGAGGGTTGTCCTTGTGAGGTATTAGTTAATATGCTCAGTCTGCTAGCCACTTGCTAGTGTCTCTACAAAGTTATTCCTAAGGGGGGATCAGCGCCTGATGACCGGTGTTGGTGCACTTGCTTTACAATTGTACCTTCCGGTCACGGCGGTGACCGGGGCCTCATCGCAAAGGGTCCGTTGCCTCCGCCCTTGACGTCCAGATGGTCGCGGTGTCCAGCCGTCTGATCCCAGATCACCGTCCACAACTCTAAGCGCTGCCCCTAACTAAGGGGACAATTCCTACCACTATCGGGCGTCCCTGCAGTACAGCAGCCTACTGTGACTCAGGGGAAACCTCCTATGGGCCTGGGTGTAATAGCTGGCCTATGCAGGCGGGTCACGGATCCCCTGCACTCACACTGCCTCCTCTCGCTCGGTCCCGAGCTCCTCTGCCTAGCGTGGTCTCTTCCCCCATGCTTCCTGTTCCTCCTTCCTTAATTCCCGCCCTCTCATTGGCTTCTAGCATCAGGTGACTGTTCCAGAGCTTGCGGGAGTTGTGGTTCATTATCAGAGCCTTCCCTTATTGGCCTGTCGTTCGCGCTCTCCCATTGCGCATGCGCGACCTCTTCAGCCCGTCAGTGTCCTTTGTAATATTGCGCAACAACATGGCGGCACCCTGTACTACCGTGCCGTCGCGGAATCTGCCGTACTCCCTCCGCGTGCACACACATGATATCTAACACACCCTTACATGTGTAAACTGGAATATTCGATAGAGTTGGAGATACTAAGATGATGTTTCCTAACTAGTGATATTACATAAGACAACTTCCAGGACAAAGAATGCCCCAGGTTTTTTTCTATGGAAACCAATGGGATTTCCTTGATTATTAAATCTGGTGCAGTTTGTTTGTACCGGTTTTGCACTATCCTTGTAGCTCATTCCTTTGTTTGAATGGAATATGCAACAGCAGTGATGCAGTGATGAATAAATATGGAAATAACCCTGAAATCTTTCATCACTGCAAAAAACATGCAGCATTTTTTTCTATAGTATTTTTCTGAATACACAGAAGATTACACCTCCTTTAATCAAAGAAACCTGCCCATAACCTCTCCCTTGTAATGTTTAGCTGGATTGGTTTTTAGTTGTTGCAAACCCAAATGAATCTAATAATATGACTGGCTCAGAGGTGGTACTGTGTAATAACCTTTAGTTACTTACTGGGCAGATGAAACGGGTTTGAATGTATGACTGTGTTTGAGAAGAATAAATAGAGCAATACAGTCTATCATATACCGGGTACCAAAGTATTAAGAAGGTGCGGCTTTAGGGGCTCCATTATTGGGCTTGTGCTTCCTTTATTCTACGTGATATAAAACAAGGAACATCTTGGGGGGACGTTACTTAGAAGGTGCTTAGTTTAGCCCCTACATGCTAAGATTATGGGTGCTCTTTATAAGCATTGATTTAGGAATAAGTTATGTATTATACATTTTTCTTTAAGGATTAAAACTCAGGCTTGAATGTTCCTGTTATCTCTGAGAGTTGGGATGAATAAATAGAATGTTGTATTTTAATGTTGCATACACTTTGTATTTTGCAGAGAAGAGCAAAGATGGCAATCGAACATATATATATATGTGTGTGTGTGTGCATTGTTTCCACAATGTTTCTTATAAATACAAAACTATAACCTGAAGCCATTTTGAAAAAAAATGCAAATCCTTCTTCTAAAATTACAGATTAGGATTAGGCAGTGATGTGAGGGAGATTGCTGGTTTAAATGATTAGCGTGCCCCTCTAATCAACTTTAAAATCCATAACAAGCATCATCATTGTCTCTACAGTCATTCTTTCCTTTCCATTATATTCTATAATTTAAAATTACTGTTGTTCCCCCATATTAATAAAATAATTGTATTTAATAATTATTTTAGGAATTTTTTGGGGGTACTGTAAAGATTTAAAAAAAAACACAAACAGTGTAACTGTGCATATTGCTGCACAATGAATTACAGGCCCATCCGTAAACAATGATCTTCTGCAGAAATGTTACTTTCCTTTCCTTTTATACTTTATACTATATCCATTTCCCCCCAAAAAATCTTTCTATGATGATAAATATGGAACTGTTTATTTGGCCTTTTGCATGTATAATAAAGGCACCAACTAGTAAATTCCATGTAATCCTATTCGCTATCATAAAGAACTACTTACGGTCAGAATCTTTGCATCCACCACCCTTTGATCCAGGCATGATTGTTCTTGTAGTTATAATCTGCTGTAGGGATGGAACTCTAGGATGGTACAGGTCTACCAGCAACGCCTGATGGTGCTGCTTTTATACACAAAGTGAAGCCATTCAATTATTCAAAAGTACTTTCCAGGACCAATGGGATCCCTGCACCAATCACTGTTGTGAGCCATTTCCAGGATAATATGGGCATTATTAGCAGGCTGGGATACTTTGGAGATGTTGTTATACGTGAGCTTATAAGGCCACATAATTGCCTTCTTCAAATCTTCTAATTGGAATTGATTTGCAATGCTTTGCCTGGCAGCCAGGGGGCGATCTGGCCTTTTAGCATGAGTTACCTGGATTACCTGCACATTTTTAATTCTATAGTTTAAAATTACTGTTGTTCCCCCATATTAATAAAATAATTGTATTTAATAATTATTTTAGGATTTATTGGGGGTACTGTAAAGATTTAAAAAAAAACACAAACAGTGTAACTGTGCATATTGCTGCACAATGAATTACAGGCCCATCCGTAAACAATGATCTTCTGCAGAAATGTTACTTTATACTATACTTTTCCTTTCCTTTTATTCTTTATACTATATCCATTTCCCCCCAAAAAATCTTTCTATGATGATAAATATGGAACTGTTTATTTGGCCTTTTGCATGTATAATAAAGGCACCAAATAGTAAATTCCATGTAATCCTATTCGCTATCATAAAGAACTACTTACGGTCAGAATCTTTGCATCCACCACCCTTTGATCCAGGCATGATTGCTCTTCTAGTTATAATCTGCTGAAGGGATGGAACTCTAGGATGTTAAAGGTCTACCAGCAACGCCTGATGGTGCTGCTTTATACACAAAGTGAAGCCATTCAATTATTCAAAAGTACTTTCCAGGACCAATGGGATCCCTGCACCAATCACTGTTGTGAGTCATTTCCAGGATAATATGGGCATTATTAGCAGGCTCGGATACTTTAGAGATGTTGCTATACGTGAGCTTTTAAGTCCACATTATTGCCTTCTTCAAATCTTCTAATTGGAATTGATTTGCAATGCTTTGCCTGGCAGCCAGGGGGCGATCTGGCCTTTTAGCATGAGTTACCTGGATTACCTGCACATTTTTATTTACAAATCGATTAAAAAATATTATATTTTTTTATAAATAAAGCTAAATTAATATTGTCTCGTTTAAAAAACAAACATCTGCTTGTAGCTCATTCCTTTGTTTGAATGGAATATGCAACAGCAGTGATGCAGTGATGAATAAATATGGTGTAGCCAGGTCCCCCTCGCGTGTAGTCAGGTTTCCCCCCCCTCGCGCACTCACCCCCTCCTTCCCAGTTGCGAGCGCGCGTGTGGATCGGGCTGGAGCGGAAGCATAGTGATCCCTGGTAGCTAGGGACGCGAGCGGCGAGCAGGCCGGTTGCCGGGGACGCGATCGGGCCGTCGCTAAGGCCGCGATCGCGTTGCCACCGGCCCGGCGGCTCGGGAAGCAGGGCGCCGCATACACAGGGCTGTTGCGCATGCGCAATGGCAGTGCACAGCGCGGGAGGCTCAGACAGCTCGCGCATGCGCGAGAATAGACTGCCAGCCCCCAGGGTGCTTAGGGGCAGAGACACCTGACGCCAGGGAGCCAATCAGAAGGCCGGATTCCCCTGCTCCCAGTTAGATACATTTCGCGGGGTTTTGCAGCTACGCAGGCACTCCGGATCCGGACCAGCTAGGGGTAAGAGGTGGATGCAGGGGTCAGTGACCCTCTGCATAGGCCAGCAGCCCCCAAGGTCCCAGTTAGGTCCTGAGTCACCTAATAGCTTGTGGAGCTTAGGGACAGGCCCTAGATAGGGACACTGCCCCATTATTTGGTCAAGTAGTCAGGGACACAGAGCGGAAGCCGTGCGGCCCTGCGAGGTGGGTTCTGGGCTCAGAACACCACCAAAGACCCTAAGACTAGGAGAGACATTGTTCGCGCTGGACTTTCAACCCACGCGGTGTGGAGGACAACGTCGGATCGTGCGGATTGATATCGCGGTACCCGTGGCTGGAGCCCGGGCAGGTAACCTGCAACTCACGTGCACCAACCAGGCCTATCACCAAACATAGTGGCTGCGCAGTCACACATACACATGTACAGTGATCTTTGACTCTGGGAGTACGAGACATTTGGGTGGGGGTTACTGGACACAGGGTGGGGTCACATTGTGGGTGGTAGCGTCCGCCGTGACGCCTAGAGGTGATAGCGTCCGCCGTGACGCCGTGATGAATAAATATGGAAATAACCCTGAAATCTTTCATCACTGCAAGAAACATGCAGCATTTTTTTTCTATAGTATTTTTCTGAATACACAGAAGATTACACCTCCTTTAATCAAAGAAACCTGCCCACAACCTCTCCCTTGTAATGTTTAGCTGGATTGGTTTTTAGTTGTTGCAAACCCAAATGAATCTAATAATATGACTGGCTCATAGTTTGTACTGTATAATAACCTTTAGCTACTAACTGGGCAGATGAAACGGGTTTGAATGTATGACTGTTTTTGAGAAGAATAAATAGAGCAATACAGTCTATCATATACCGGGTACCAAAGTATTAAGCAGGCGCTGCTTTAGGGGCTCCATTATTGGGCTTGTGCCTCCTTTATTCTACAGTACATATATTTTGATAAATGTATAGGTTATTTTGTCTGTTTACATTTTTGTTCTGGTTTTGTATGTATTTTTTTAGTCATTTTTAGTATTTTTTAGTATGTAATTGGAAGGTTATTTGCCCTATTGGTTTAGGCTATACAGGAGGGATTATTTGGGTATGAATACATCAGCCCCTAGAGCTAGAGACCCACCCCCTGCTGAAGTGTCAAATGACACAAAACGTGTTGAGGTACTGAGGTCATCATGTTCTTCTAACGTTGGACGCTGTGAGGACGGACGTCTGAGGTCATCCTCAACCCATGAGGACACAACAACCGACCCATAACGATCCTCCACAATCTCTTTTGGGACCTTTCCCCCCCCACCCTCCCCACTGTGTGGTGATAATCAACATATCTACCGAGGGATCAAGGTCCGGTTACCATCTGGGTCCTGGTGTGGGGAGGATTGAAACGTATATTGCTATTTAAATTATACAATTGTTTATTTTTTATATAAAGTATTAATTTATTTGACTGATTATGTCCTCTTACTGTATGCACTTTCTGTTTGTGTTTTGTTGTATTATTCAATAAGAAGGAAAAAACCTGGGCACTACGGATTTCAGCTTAGAAAATGTATTGTGATCCAAAAAGTATGACGTTTCGGCCTCAAGGGCCTTTCTCAAATGCAAATGGCATAATAGACAAACAACATTAAAAGACTTCTTAAATAGACCCCATCACATGTGTTCATAATTGTCACTGATTATCCTCCATCTCCGATTGTCCGTCGCTTCTAGTGATGCCTGGGCTGTTCTTTCCTCTCATTCGTTGTATCATCCCTTCCATCAGATCTCGCGATATCTGTGATGTCATCACAGGGCGTCTTCCAACCTCCTGGTGCTATGACGCGGATAACGTTATCGCGTTTCTTGTCCGACATCGTTCCGCCTCCTGGGGGCTCCCTTTTGCCTTTCCTCTGATGCACACGCTTCCTTCAGTCCCTCCAGATGAGCTAATGATCCCTTTCATGCTTCGTGGTGTGTCCTCAGCAACGGGTCCTCCCCTTCAGTCGTCATCACTCCTCCTTAGTGTCTCTTTGTGAGGCAATCCCCTGCCTTCTCCATCTCCTGAGTTGTTTTTTGTGCCTTTTTACCTGTCTTGTTCTCTCATCCTTCTTTTTATTGTGTTAATTTTTTGTCTCCCCCCGTCCTTTCTTACTTTCCCCCTTTCTACTTCTGGTGAGTACATGTATCATTAATTTGTTTGAACTACATACCACTTCACAGTTCTTATATACTGACATACCAAATTGCAATCATAACAGGTGTTAATTTGGCCACAAATGATCTTGTTTATCACTACTTCCGTATTTATTAACCCCTTGACCACTATTATATATGAATCAACCCGATCACTAATCAAGAAACTGTCCGGACCTAAGCCCCTAACTTTTCTCTCTCTGCTGTTTCTACAATATTTCATCATTAACAGATAACTCAATACATAAATATCTCTGGTCCCTAAATCAACACACATGGCAACAATCGCCAATGAACCCTAATATTAACATTCATTCGTTTGGCAAATGCAATTAGTATACTAGTCAGCTTGACGCTTTCCATGTGATCGTGTGTGTTAGATACATAGGGTTTAGAATATATTCTTACTAAACATCAGATTATATATGGAAAATGTATGATCAGCATCATCACCAATTTACTTGGACTCCGTTTTATTCACTTGCGAAACATATAGTGTGCGTAATATTTAGACCGTTTATATACCCCCAGGGGAACCGTAGTTTTCATTACTCAAATCAATCTCAAAACACACATCGACCTCAGGATCAGGGACCTCAAAATTCTATGATCCTTGAAGGGTCTGGGAAACCTACTAGTTCCCTACACCATCTTTCATCATATGGATATACATCCTTTATCTTGCAAGATCAGTCTCACAACACCATTCATTATCATTACCTTCTTATATACGGTAAACCACCTTGGTAGAAATCAATCCATGTTGACAATTCTTTTAATATACATCCAATACTATATCCAACGATCCAATATATCACATAGATGGTGCCCCCCAATCCCCCCAACCATCAACATCATCTAACACACAGGATAGACTGCGGCAGTTGCGTAAAAGATATGGGGACGAACCTGGGAAAACACTGGGGGAATTAGATAATAACAGGGTGGTGAATGTGTTATACCATTGGACCATTTTTGTGATATTCCTCCATTCATTACTCTCCGATACCATCGTTGGGGACACCACACACTTTAGACCACATCTTTACGCGACAAACGCGGTGTCTTACTATAAGTCACATTCATTCCGTTTGCTGTATTGGTGCTTTTTACTTCCGAAGCGTACAGTCTCGGCCATCTTAAAACTCAATGTGGCTGCCGTGCGCGCATTTCCTTAAAAACAGTCTGCGGGCGCGCGCGTTGCTCTTCGGGCTGTTTTCTACGGTTTTTCTTTTTCCCTTCCGCCTGCCTCTCCGGGCTCTTTCACAGTAAGCGCCATTAGCGCTTACTAGTGAAAAGACGCGGCCGCCGCTGGGAAAACTCAATATTCCGTTTACTACAATCAATAAAAAACTATAAAAAAAAGATTAAGTCCTAGCACAAAATTCCCGTAGACAATGACTCCGCGGTTTATTTCCTTTCCTAATACACCCCGTCAGTACCCTTTACGAATTACAGCTAGGCTCGTGTGATCCTGTATATACCATTCATAAATTAGCTGGCCCTTTGGAGAAGCTCTTGGTCTCCCCCTGTCACCCTTTTTCTGGGAATCTCTGTGATACTTTCTAAACCCCCTATTAAAATAAAGTCATTCAGTGTTATCCCATCGCTTACTTGGTGTCCAGAAATGCTGGATCTAGATTCCTGAATCTTTTTTGCAATTTAATCCTGAAACAATGGCGTTTGGGGCATTTTCTGTTAATCTCCATTAATGTGTTTCTCCATACTCTTGACTTTTAAAGATCGCATGGTTTGGCCTATATAATAGTTTACAGGGCATCAAATGATATAGACCGGGGAGCGCTATCTTTTTCTTTTCCCCTGCACCCCTGCTGGCTGTTACCCCCTCTTCTCGTTGCCCCCGCTCCTTGCACCCCCCTCCTACCGTGGCCGGACGTTTCTGGCATCAATGACATCGGTTGCCATGCAACGCGATGTTCACAATGACCCACTACGTCTTGAACCAAGGTAAGATGAAGAGTTGCAGAGGCATTCACCGCTTCCTCCCCGGCATTTAATGTAATGCCTTCAAGAAGCCGCCCCGGGCCTCTTGTAAACCATGCGCCCCCTCGCCCCCCCCCCCCCCAAAGGATCTCGCACTCGCCCCCCCTTTCAGGAGGGGCACACCCCAGGTTTTGCACCCCCTCAATATAGAGCCAAATTGTAGAGCAATTTACATAGTGAAGTAGTTTATATTCTTTCTTACAGTCATTTATAATCACAACCTTGTCTCGTGACATATATTTGCTATATTAATACATCTACCACAACAGAAGTTACCCCTCCCGTTTCTCTCAGAAGTTATCTCTGGGTGCGATTAGGACACAAAAACCCCTAATACATTATCTAATATATGCTTGTTTGATTTACTAACTTTCACAATACCACTTATTTATACTACACAGCTGAACCCCCATTATAACAATGGTCTCGGGGTCCACCCATACCAACAACCGTGTTATAACGGGTTCTCAGGAAAACAATGGCAGAGATCCAGGGGACCCCGCGGCACCCCCATGCAGACCTTACCCGGAACAGGGTTCTGGGGATCCGACACATGTCATCGCTGTCATATATATTATGGTGTGTTGTGTGTGTGTGTGGGTGTGTGTGTGTGTGTGTGTGTGTGTGTGTGTGTGTGTGGTGTGGGTGTGTGGTGTGTGTTGTGTGTGTGTGGTGTTGGTGTGTTGTGGTGTGTGTGTGTGTGTGTGTGTGTGTGTTTGTGTTTGTGAAGATGGACATTCCTATCAGAAAATCCTGTAAGTTTGCCCCCCACTAAAAAAAATAATATTTTTAACCGGGAGCCACACCCAGACCGCGTTGTAGCAGATCACGCTATAACAGGGTTGAGCTGTAAGTCTTGTGCTCTCCCTACATTTCATTATAGTCAACAACTCAAGTTAGATGGAATTTTGCTAGTCTAACGTGTAAAACTGTTGTATCAGCATTGGGCATTTTCCTACAGTAGTTACTACAGAACCTGCCTTAGCATGTAGGGGCTAAACTAAGCACCTTCTAAGTAACGTCCCCCCAAGATGTTCCTTGTTTTATATCACGTAGATAAAGAGGCCAATCCCATTAATATGGAGCCCCTCAAAGCAGCGTGCTGCTTATACTTTGGTAAACCAGTAGGTGATAGCACTCGTATTGCCTCTCTATTTATTCTCTCTCAAAAACAGTCATACTTCAAACCCGTTTCACTGCCCGTTTAAGTAGCTAAAGTTAATTCATAGCATACACACTTGATCCGTCATATTATTTAGATTCAGTTGGATTTGCAACAACTAAAAACCAATCCAGCTAAAAATTACAAGGGAGAGGTTGTGGGGCAGTGTTTTCTTTGATTAAAGGATGTGTAATCTTCTGTGTATTCAAAAATACTATGAAAAAAAATGCTGCATGTTTTGTTGCATGAGAAAGATTTTCAGGGTGTATTTCCCATATTTTATTTCATCACTGCAATCACTGCTGTTGATATGGTCCGCGTTCAAACAAAGGAATGACAGCTTACACATAGTCAGAATGTTTTGGTTTTCAATGCGACAACGATTAATTTCTGCTTTATTTAATAAACATCACCCTCTACTCATTTTTTTTTTAAACGATTTGTAATAAAATTTGCAGGTAATTCCAGGTAACCATGCCCTAAAAGGCCAATCACCACCTACTTCCCCCGCCTGGCTGCCAGATCCAAAAGTCATTGTCAATTCAATTCCATTAGACGATTGACAAGCAGTCGGCAATTATTTTGTGGCTTATACAGCGTCACGTATAGCAACATCTCCAAACTAAATCCCAGCCTGGCTAATAATGCTCATATTATCCTGGAAATAATTCACAGCAGTGATGGTGCAGTGATCCCATTTGGTCCTGGAAAGTACTTTTTGGATAATTGATAGGGCTCCTCACTTTGTGTATAAAAGCCGCACCATCAGGCATTGCTGGTATACCTGTACCATCCTACTTCCATCCCTACAGGCATATTATAACTAGAAGAGCAATCATTTCTACGCTATGGATCAAAGGTGAGTTGGGACATTTCAAAGATTCTGACCGTACGTAATTTCTTTAGAATACAACAAAGATTATGGATTTTACTAGTTGGTGCCTTTCATTATTATACATTGCAAAGGCCAAATCCAAAAGTTCCATTATTTTATCATCATAGATAAGATCTTTTGAGGGAATGGGATACTAGCTCTATAAGTCTAAATAGGAAGGAAAAAGTATAGTATAAAGTAAAATTTCTCAGAAATCATTGTTTACGGATGGGCCTGTAATATTCATTGTGCAGCAATATGCACAGGCTTTACAACTGTTTGTGTTTTTTTTTTAAAATCGTTACAGTAACCCCCAAAAAATCTTAAAAATATTTTCAATACACTTATTTTATTAATATGGGGGAACACCAGTAATTTAACTATAGATACAATGGAAAGTAAGAAATGACTGTAGAGACAATATGATGCTTGTTTATGATTTTAAGTTGATTGTGCATAGGGCACGCTGACATTAAAAAAACCAGCACATCTCCCTTTCATCCATCACTGCCTAATCCTAATCTGTCATTTTTAGACAAAAGGTTATGAGTGGAGGTTTAAGACTAAGGGGTCGTTTCTTCTGCCATTTCCCTAAATATTTCGTTTCAGTTAAGTAGTTCCAGGTTTCTGAATTATTATTTTTTAATTGTACTAATTATTTTAAGCATAATTTCATTCCGGATTTTTTGAGTTTGTTCTCCTATTTGGTGAAAATAATAAATCCCCGAAATATTTTTTTCCTTACCAAACAACAAAACACAAAATTTATTTAAACCAATGTCTTGAATTTTCGATGCTGTCCATCCCCGAACTGTTAGCTGGACTGTTTGCCACTTTCTTTATCAGATTCGATTGTAGAAAGATTTGGCCTAGACCTAGTATCATACATTGTTTAAGATCGCGAAACATTCCCCATGAAAATATGTTTCCATTACATGGTCAACCTACTTCCAGTGAGGTCTGAAAGATTTGGGGTTTTTAGATAAAGAACTTACTTTGAATTAATAAAGAACGGATAGATCTGTAGTATAACCACAGCTGTCTTTTTGGATTAAACAAAACATTTGGCCAGTTTACGCAGTAGGGCATGTTGTATCTGCGGGTTCCCTGTTTCCCTCATTTTAGTGCAATAATTAATCAAAAATCCCCCAAAGCTTTCCTTTGTATGATTTTTTGGCTGTCCATTTCCTACACATTAAGAAGTAATTCCTGCATTTCTCAATTTCCCTTACATGCTACGTCTATTTTTCATTATATTCAGCTGACGCTTGCGGGGGTAATAGCTCGTGGGGAGTGTCATGAGGTCAAAGTGGTAGGATGGTCACGGAGGTAAAAGCCCGAGGATGTCATCGAGATCTCAAGTGGCGACAGGTTCATGGAGGTCAAGTGTGGCGGAAGGTCTGGTGTCACCAGCGGCGGAGGATCCACGTGAGTCAAAGTGGCTGAATTCAACGGAGGACCGTGGCTGGAGCGTTCTAGCAGCAGCGGGGTCATGGAGGGTCACCGTGGCGAGGTCATGGAGTCCCAGTGCCGGTGGTAGCAGCGGCGGATCTCACGGAGGTCCCACAGTGGCGGAGGCACGGGTGTCAAAGTGGCGGAATTCACGAGGTCAAAGTGGCGGAGGTAGCAAGCGGCGGAGTCACTGATGTCACAGTGGCTCGAGGTCACGGGTGTCAAGTGGCGGAAGTCACGGAGGTACAGTGGTGGGAAGGTAGTAGGGTGGAGTCATACGGAGGACGTGGTGTGGTCAACGGATGTCACAGGCGGAGGTAGGTGCAGCGTTGGAGGTCACGAGGTTCACAGCAGTGGATGTCACTTGATGACCGGGTGGTGGAAGTCAGGGGATAAGAGCAGTTTATGTCAAGTGAGATCACTGAGAGTGGATTCAGAGTGTGGATCCGATGCGGAAAAATATCTCCTGTTATATCATTCTCAAAATCTTCTTTGACCCTAAATGATTAAAACACACATCTGTTAACTTACCTCGCTCTTCTTCCATTACGTCTTAAGAGATCAGCCCCCCTTTAATGTGGTCTTAATTACACACTATTAAAATAAATTGATTATCAGCTCTGCTGTCCTGACTATAGTATTTTTTAGTAATTACTATTATTGAATTGATTAAAAGGAAAACGTATAATATACAAAGCAGCTTGTAAACCAGTAGCACTGCAGAGATAGCTGTATTAATACAAGATTTTGCAACTGAGGCTCGCTTTGTTTCGACAGATTTAATGAACAGCTAAAGTTTTTCAGTCCAATTCTTTAAGTTGTTTTCCCATGTTAGGTGCTATGAAAACAAAAAAATCATAATGAAAATATATACGCCAGACATAATTTTCAATAAGAGGGAGCCCAACTTCTAATCAAACTCAAACTCAAAATACAATAGGAACACTATAACAAGAAAGGCAGGTTTAACTTGGTCTTGTTGGAGTAAGGTAGAAGTCCTATATCAATCTGTAATGAGCTTGAGCGAAACTTGCAAACTTATTGCAAAACAATAAAGATGGTTACTCTGCTCATGATTGGTGGCCATGAACGATTTTAGAGAAGCTGTAAACATTAACCATACAAACACAGGCCCTATAACTAGGGTGACCCAGATGTCCTGCTGGTTAGCTGTGACTTGTCCCATTTTTTAAAATGCCTGTCCCGGTTTGACTAATCAGAGCAGGGGGGCCGCCAAGAGAAAAGGGAATGCTGGAGGAGAGCAGAGAGAGCAAGCTCTGTCTGAGCTGCAGAATGTGTTGGGTGTTAACTGCAGGTTGGGGGTGGGGTTATCTTCGCAGATGGGTGGGTGCGGTCTGCGTGGTAGCTGCAATGGTGGAGGGGGTGGTTGCTTGCATGAGAGTGGGGGCAGGGTTAGCTTAAGAGTAATGGTGGTCTGGGGTTCAACGTGCAGAGCTTGGGGGTGTGGTTTTAGCTGCAGAGGTTGAGGGTGGGGTTACTGCAGAGCATGAGGCGGGTTAGCTACAGAGAGTTGGTGGCGGGTTTTAGCTGCAAGGGTTTGGATTGGGTCCGACCTGCAAGGGTTTGGGGTTAGTTCTGCAGAGGGTGGGGCGGGGTTAAGCTGCAGGGGGTGGGGGCCGGGGTTAGCTGGCACGGATTTGATGGGGTCTAACCTGCAGAGGTGAGGGGCGAGAGAATAAAGACACATAAAAGTCAGTTGATTATTTCCTTTTGTTTTATAAATATTTTTTGTAATGCTTTCCTGTTTGTTTTCGTCTGTTAAATCTGTCACCCTAACCTAAACACATAACTCTTTCCCTCTCCACAAAACACAACGATTCCCCCAACACATACATGACCCCTACAACAAAACTGTGTCCATTATATAAATGAAAAAGACTGGAACAAAGCGTGTCAAAAAAAACCAACAATTCTAAGTTAATGCACTCAATCAGGAATAAATGTAGGTCAATAGCTACAACATACACAGAGAAGAGAGTAGCAGTAAAATGTACAAACATGGGCCTGAACAGAACTGATCAAGATTAAAAAAACCTGTCTCAATAATTCAGGAGTTTTTCTGAATTTATGTAACAGGATTATGCCACGGAGCCTTTCGGCTTCATTTGACTTTGTTTGAGTGTCATTCATGTTTATCATATCATCTGACCCTATTGTGGACAGAATTGCCAAAGAACAAATCAGAGCGATTCCCTTCCTATGTTTAAGTTATAAATAAGTACGGTGACACGATTCGTCCTGGCCGTAAAAATAGCGACAAGAGAGATATTAATTGAAAAGGCACCTATCTAACTTCATTAATCAATAAAAAATAACAATAATTTGTAGCAGAAGACGATGATCTTCGTACTTGAAAAAAGGAATCGATACTCTCAACTATCTCAAGCACTGCAACACATTCTGAAAGCAAAGTACAGAGGCTAATCCTAATTGAAACACTGAATGAATTCCTCCTGCCCTAAACAATGGCGAATATACAACAAGATAACAGTTTGATGATCTGCACTACCCAATATATCAATCAAATAATAACGGTGCACCTGTTCAGGAATCTTGGTAGTCCTTACCAATATCTATAAGAAGAAAAACATGGGCGTTGCGGATTTCTGCGAGAAAATTCTTGTATCCAAAAGTATGACGTTTCGGCCTCACGGGCCTTTCTCAAATGCAAATGTCATAATAACAAACTTTCCCCTGCGGTCTGAGCTTATAGTTCAGCGAAACACGCGGATGTCTGAAAAACAATATCTATAGAGCATAAAACGCAAGATCAATAACTCACTTGAAGAAACTGAATTGATTGACATAGACACTGTAGGAATTTTCAGCGATCCCGTAACAACTCACTTAAATAATGGGTATCCCTTAACAGTAAAAAATAGCTTGCTTCAGTGGATGGGGGGATAGGGATACCCAACCCCTGTTATTTTATTAACGTGAAGCCTTCTGAAATTTACCGTTAATATCTTTTTTTCCAAGAGGATCAATGATAATCTATCCCTAAGGTTGCTTCCTCCCCACTGAGAGGTGACCGGTACCTACTGCTGCCTGCTGCTGCTGTTGGAAGTCAAGATCGATGGTGTTGTTATGTCCTGTCTCATATGGGATATATATCTATCTTGTTTTACAAAGCACCTATGGAAGTTTTTTTGATTTTAAATAAATGCTACAGTAAGCTCTTTAATGAAAATGCGATTTAAATTTGTTCAGGGTTTTGTAATAATTTTTTTTGTTACACTGAGTCCTCCATATAGTATTCAGAAAGGGCAAAATGGATGTTTCTTTCTAAAAACCCCTCTTATTCACTAAATACCCACACCAACCTGTATATAGGTCCAATGGAGCTTTCGATCATTGAGGATACAAATTATACTCCTCCTTAGTGTCTCTTTGTGAGGCAATCCCCTGCCTTCTCCATAATTTGTATCCTCAATGATCGAAGTCTCCATTGTGTACCTCCTATACAGGGTATTTAGTGAATATCCATTTTGCCCTTTGCATACTAGGGAGGACTCAGTGTACAATATTAAAAACCCTGAACAAATTTAAATCTGCATTTTCATTAAAGATGCTTACTGTAGCATTTATTTAAAATCAAAAAAACTCCATAGGTGTAAAAAATATATAATATATCCCATATGAGCAGACATACAAACCATCGATCTATGACTTCCAACAGCAGCAGCAGCAGCAGGTACCAGGTCACCTCTCAGTGGGGAAGCAACCTAGGGATAGATTATCATTGAGTCCTCTTGGAAAAA
>WSYH01015282.1:0-14478 GCA_036426205.1 Ascaphus truei
CATACAAATATGTGTGGTGTCTTTTCAGAAATATCTGGGCTTCAAAAGGCTTGATTGAAGTTGGGTGTGAAAAGTACAGAGGGGGTTTGTGTATGTTAATACCTAATTTGCAGGCCAAGGGTATATTGCTGGTAGAGATAGCTAGGACCCAGGTCTGGAGCATTGGGTGTGAAATATAGCACCTGTGACAATTGTTCTCTACGCAGGAGGTCCAGCTTCAAAGCATTTCTTGACAAGGGGTTATGGGGGCCAGGGGTGCAGTTACAGAAGGAGATATCAGAATGAGTGACCTAATTAAATATAAGAATATTATGAGATGTCCTCGGCTGAACATGCTAAAAGTAACACCTGTGGATCCGTGGGACCGATTCGCACATAATGATTACAGACACATGATGTCTAGCAGGTACTAAGAGACAAATATTAATATCTCTCTTAATTTTAGTATTACATGGTAATATTTAGTCTCATTGGGAGCGTCATGCGTGCCGGAATGTATTAATATGTCTCGCGTGCCAGTAAGTATTACTGAACTGAAGTTATTTAGATAGGAAAAGCAGTTTTTAAACGTCCTTGGGTGGGAGGAGTTTTACTCTGGGTTAGACTGTCAACCTCACCACTGATTTATGAGAGGGGCTGGGTTTAGGTTGTGTTCAATGGGAAATAATTGTATATAAACAAGGCTCAGCCTATGGCTAGTGTCTTTGTGATTTTCAAGATTGCTGTATGAACTGCCAGTCCAGATTTGACTGTTTCATCATTCCATCTTAAGTAAGTATCTATATTTTGTCTGTTATTTGTATATATCTTGTGTGTTCACCTTTTTCAAGGAATATATTATATTTTATCATATCTCAGCCGTGTCCAGTTCAACCCAGATATTTTTGGTGTAAATTATATCTTGTCATAAAGTTACCATGACAACCCCCTTCCCTAAAACCCCTGTATCCTAAGCCCCCCTTACCTTAAACCCGTATCCTAAAACCCCCACTCTAACCGCTAAAACTACTTAAATTAACCCCATAAACAGTAATAACATTTACATTAGAAGCGGCTAGTGGGGGAGAGTCAGTCTTCAGCCTAACACCTGCGGCGTAATAGTCACGGCAAAACTATTCTGATTCAAAGCTAAGTGAGGCTACACACCATTTCAGCATAATGGGAAACGCACATTTTATTAGAACTAACAGCATGGAAATATAAAACATTAAGAACACTTTTCTTTAAATAAAACAACAATAAGAATTATACAAATAACCTGCATTTAAAATGTTATAACTTTTTTAAACTTTTAAAATGCTCGTTTTATGCACCATAAACTAAATTCACTTTTCATTGCAATTTAGCATAACACAGATACACGTGTGCACCTATATGTGAGCGTCTTAGTCGCTGGTTATCTCTAAGAATGCCTGACTTTAGAGATAGGTCTCGCCACTATGTGTCCTCAGGCTGGATAAGTCACTAAATCCCTTCCCACATTCATGCGGTCTCTCCCCTGTGTGTGTCCTCTTGTGTATGTTCAGACCGGATAACTGACTAAATCCCTTCCCACATTCCCCACATACATGTGGTCTCTACCCTGTGTGTGTCCTCTTGTGTGTGTTCAGGTTGGATGAGTCCCTAAATCCCTTCCCACATTCCCCACATACATGCGGTCTCTCCCTGTTTTTTCCTCTTGTGTATGTTTCAGGTGGGATACAGACGAAATCCCTTTCCACATTCCCCACATACATGTGGTCTCTACCCTGTGTGTGTCCTCTTGTGTGTGTGTGTTAAGGGTTGGATGAGTCCCTAAATCCCTTTCCACATTCCCCACATACATGTGGTCTCTACCCTGTGTGTGTCCTCTTGTGTGTGTTCAGGTTGGATGAGTCCCTAAATCCCTTCCCACATTCCCCACATACATGCGGTCTCTCCCCTGTATGTGTCCTCTTGTGTATGTTCAGGTGGGATAACAGACTAAATCCCTTTCCACATTCCCCACATACATGCGGTCTCTCCCCTGTATGTGTCATCTTGTGTGTATTCAGATTGGATAACTGACTAAATCCCTTCCCACATTCCCCACATACATGCGGTCTCTCCCCTGTGTGTGTCCTCTTGTGTGTGTTTAGGTTGGATGAGTCCCTAAATCCCTTTCCACATTCCCCACATACATGCGGTCTCTCCCCTGTGTGTGTCCTCTTGTGTGTGTTCAGGTTGGATGAGTCCCTAAATCCCTTCCCACATTCCCCACATAAATGCGGTCTCTCCCCTGTGTGTGTCCTCTTGTGTGCGTCCAGGTTGGATGAAACACTAAATCTCTTCCCACATTCCCCACATACATGCGGTCTCTCCCCTGTGTGTGTCCTCTTGTGTCTGTTCAGGCTGGATAAGTCACTAAATCCCTTCCCACATTCCCCACATACATGCGGTCTCTCCCCTGTGTGTGTCCTCTTGTGTGTATTCAGGTTGGATGAGTCCCTAAATCCCTTCCCACATTCCCCACATACATGCGGTCTCTCCCCTGTGTGTGTCCTCTTGTGTTTGTTCAGGTTGGATGAGTTCCTAAATCCCTTCCCACATTCCCCACATAAATGCGGTCTCTCCCCTGTGTGTGTCCTCTTGTGTATGGTGAGACCGGATAACTGACTAAATCCCTTCCCACATTCCCCACATACATGCTTTCTGTGCCCGGTCTGTGTTCTCTTCTGTGCATTCTGGTCTGATAACCAAGTCAGACTCTTCCCACTTTCTCCAAGATCTTTTCCTGTGGCAGCTGCTAATATATAGATTTTGGAATGGGAAGCAGTTACATTTTTTATTAATTGCCTTGACTGGTTGAAAGATGCATTTTCTGTCATATTTATTGGAATGTTGCAAGATTTTTCTGTCTTCATCTTTTCCATATACTCATTTGGGTGTTTGATCTTCAGATGTTTGACGAGGTAATCATGACTGCTAAAAGCAACCTTGCAGTGCTGGCATTGGTGGATTATTGGTGCGTGTTTTTGTACTAGACGAGACAAAAAAAGTCACTGTTACACAAACTGTCTTACGAAAGATCATGCAAGAGAGGTAAGTTGGCATATCACAAAAAATTCAGGATGAAAGTAAACTGTAGATGTACATTGTAAAAATGAAGGGTTTAACACAACATGTGCAGCATTAGGGCCGGGAGAGTAGATGTAGTGTATCATACATTTAAAGTGTTTAATAATATTTAACCATTTAAAAGGAAATCTGACTAGCTGCAAAACACCAATTAAAGTGGCAAAAATATTTTCAAATCCTTAGTCCCTGAGGTAATAAATGGGGGTTATCAATTTATTTTAATTTGTTGATTAATTTATTACTGGGTTACCATTTATCGCCAATATGGATATCTGCCCCCCCCTCCCACCCCCAAAAGTATGGAGAAGGTTTGGAACGGCTCATGATCCGAAGCATACCACATCATCTGTAAAACACGGTGGAGGCTGTGTGATGGCATGGGCATGCATGGCTTACAATGGCACTGGGTCACTAGTGTTTATTGATGATGTGACAGAAGACAGAACAGCCGGGTTAATTCTGAAGTGTATAGGGATATATTGTCTGCTCAGATTCAGCCAAATTCAGCGAAGTTGATTGGACGGCGCTTCACTTTTCAGATGGACAATGACCCAAAACATACTGCGAAAGCAACCCAGGAGTTATTTAAGGCAAAGAAGTGGAATATTCTGCAATGGCCGAGTCAATCACCTGATCTCAACCCGATCGAGCATGCATTTCACTTGCTGAAGACAAAACTTAATGCAGAAAGACCCACGAACAAACAACTGAAGACAGCTGCAGTAAAGGCCTGGCAGACCATCACAAAGGAGGAAACCCAGCGTTTGGTGATGTCCATGCGTTCCAGACTTCAAGCAGTTATTGCCTGCAAAGGATTCTCGACAAAGTATTAAAAATGAACATTTTATTTATGATTGTGTTAATTTGTCCAATTACATGTGAGCCCCTGAATAATGGGAAAGGAAAAAACGGGTGACACGGCGGTCACAGCTCCTCCAATCAGCCAAACGCATTAGAAAAAATAAAAAACTTTATTAAATTAACAATGTGAACATCAGCAAGAACAAAACTCTGACGCGTTTCGTCCGGATGCAGACTTTATCAAAGAGTGAATTTCCTAATCATGAGACCATTCCTATATAGGTTGAACTACAATCCGATTGGCTACAGAATAACTGGGGCAAACCTCCCCTTCTCTCCTGATGATTAATGAATTAACATTAAATCACACTATATATTCGGATATAAGAAGTGTCTCATGCAAATAACAAACACAGTGAAATGTCAAAACAAACATATTAATCGAAGAAAAAAATGAATAAAAACAAGGGTTAAAAACAATAGTGTTGAATTGGTCACAAATTTGCTACTAAAAGATGGTGGAGGAATTAAAGGTATACACATTGTTAATTTAATAAAGTTTTTTATTTTTTCTAATGCGTTTGGCTGATTGGAGGAGCTGTGACCGCCGTGTCACCTGTTTTTTCCTTTCACTTTGTTCGTCATTTCCGGCTGGGGCACGTGGACACCACATACAGCAGGCAATCGTGCTGCTCAACAATCAGCATCATAGGCAGATCACAGAAGTATATCGTGAGTACTGACCGCTGATTCTAACATCCGAGGACACATGGTGCAGGTGAGGTTTATGTTTACCGGAATTCATGGACTTACCTTTGGGCATTTCTCTGGACGTGTCCATCTGTACTTCTACCGGCGTTGCTAGCCCCCCCACCCTGTATTAGTTCGACTGGATGCAGTTTCTAAGTGTTTTAAAACAGTAACTAAGTGGTGTCTTTCTCTTGCTACTATTGGACTGATATATCTACTACCTCGGTTTTGGTAGCCGCAGATTCATATGGGGGTCATTCCCCAATTTTTTCTATACCCCTGAAATAATGGGACTGCGTATGAAAATGGTTGCAATTCCTAAACGTTTCATACGATATTTTTGATCAACCCCTTGAATTAAAGCTGAAAGTCTGCACTTCTATTGCATCTCAGTTGTTTCATATCAAATCCATTGTGGTGGCGGACAGACCCAAAAATATGAAAATTGTGTCAGTGTCCAATTATTTCTGGACCTAACTGTATTTTGAATGTTCTTGATTGTTTTTTTTTTACACGTGTATATATTTTGTGTCAATGTTTAAAACCTCATTTGTCTAACAGTGATATTGGGCATTAGTTGACAAGGGGGCGGTGTGGCGAAAATGGGGGTAATCAGCGCATTAATAAAGGCAGTGGGCTCGGCTGGTTACCCCTATTTCGTATTGGGGATGAAGGGGTTAATATTATATGCTGTTCCCCTTTTAAGACTGCTAATTTAGGAACGGAGTGAGCCAGCACCCTGATTTTTGGGGGTGCAGCCTCAGTGTAACCCCCCCAAGAACACACATATTAAAAATATAACTTTGTCATAAGGGAAACATATATTTTTGATGAAGTGCCTTTCTGTTGCAGTTTTAAAATGTACCGGCAGGATGCTATTTTTTTTCTGCCTGCCTTTGTAATGCATTAAGGAACAAATGTTATGCATACATGAAAGACCCCAGATTCTTAAAGTGTCACTTAATCAGGATGTTTCTGAGTAGCAGGTCCTGTTACTCCTCCTAGATATTTCACACCTTGGGACCAAACTCCAGACATTGCGTCCCCAGAAATGAGTGGCCCCTTTTCACTTAGCAGTGCTACCAAGCTGCTTACTGAGCATGCTCAGTTACCTGGGTTGGCTGTAGGATTTGCACATGTGACAAGGCAGGTTCTGATAGGAGGAAGATAATTCCTTGCCAATGGGATGAGGCTAATGTAAACCCCACAGGCCCTTGTCCTTAAAAAGGCCTGTACCCCTCATTCCTGTGTTGTTGCTGTGTTGCTGTTGTTGCTGTTGCTGTTGTTACCTGATTTCTTCAAGCGGATAAGACCTAAGTACAGCGGCTACGATTCCAGAACGCAAGGGATTAAAAACATCGCAACAAGGGAACTTGCCCTGCTTCAGGATTTCGTTAGCCCTGGGGATCCAGAAAATCCCCAGAGAACCAGAAAAGACTTTGCACTTTCACAGAAGGATTGGACTGGTTATTTATTTGGCAATTTGCAAAAGGACTACATTTTAAAAGACAATCTTCTGGTGCTTTGGCACCTTTCTGGACATTATCTCCTGTTCCTATACCCGTACGTATAATTATTAAGTTTATTCTGCAGTTGTCGTGTGTTTGCCTATCAAGGGAATAAATCTCAGTTTATTTTGCTCAACCTGTTCTGCTCAATCAGGATCCACGAAATATAAATGTGTTATTAAGCACGTCTCCCGTCACAGGCGTTTAAAACTGGTGGCAGCTGGTGAGATACTGATTGAGCCTATATTCCAGTTTCCTGTGGGGTTCTGTAATATAGTGAGGACCTTGTAGATTGCAAGCTCCTCAGACAAGTGGCAACTTACACACACTTCCAAAGAAGCATGAGATAATTCATTGGTCTCTGGAGTCATACCCCAGTGGCACCATGAGTCCACGCTCAGGAAGGTTTTGTACCTGGAACCGGGCGCAGATAGTGGAGAGATGTGTGGGGTACGGCTTCACGACAGACGGTCGTTCAAAGAGTCAGCTGGAAGAGGATTTAGAAGAATATGAGGGCAGGATGGCCCCGCCAGCAGACAGTACTCAGCCCGGAGTGCAAGAGATCTCTCCAGCTCCGGGGCTGCAAGGACAGGGGAAGGATGTCAGTGACCGCCTGGAAGAGGGTGGCGTGGTGCCAGGGGGTGCAGATGGATCAGTCGTTGCGGCGACCGGACTGGCTACCTCTGGACTCATTGCACTCCTCACCGCTTGGGGAGAAGGGCTTAGCTATCAACAGCGACTCCAGCTCCTGTTGACAGCGCTTGGAAGGCCCCCTCATTCCCACCTTGTCAGCGGGGAACAGGACGTTCCTAGAGTAACTGCTGTGGAAGCAGCAGAGCCAGCAAATGAATATGTAACCAGCGGAGCCTTGGTGAGCAACGCAGCAGTCCCCAGAGAGGTAGCCATTCCGGCTAGGGGGGACCTGTCTGCACCTCAGCGGACTCCCAAACATACAGTGGGCAGCGACACGCCCTATACTGGGGAGTTCAAGCTTGAGAGACGGTGCTATCATTGCCACAAGGTGGGCCACATCCGGCCACATTGCCCGGACCGTGAGCAGTCTGGGGGACCCCATCAGCGGCAACGTTCACAAGCTGCAGGGCCACTAACCCAGATTGGGCTGGCCCACAGAGAGGAACAGAGCACAGCCATGGAGCCACAACCAAGAGGGATGTCCCAGGCAGATGCTGCTTTTGTCACCTCAGAGCCAGCAGCAGTGAGCAGAGGATGTCCAAGTGCATCTGTCGAGATGCAGCCTGCTGATGTCCTGAGCAGGCACCCACGGAGGGTTACCTTTGGTGACCAGCAAGCAGGGAGCTTGCCAGATTTGGGTGCTGCTGTTATTCTGGTGCAGCCAGAAGATTTGCTCCCGGGCACCGGGGTGCAAAGAACCATGCCTGATGGAGGGCTGCGGTCCTTACAGGGTGCCCAGATCATTTTGGATGGGGGTGCCAATCATGGCATGAGGGAGGTGGGGGTTTTGTCCAGGGAAACTGCTGAGGTGCGCCTTAGCAATAACCTGGAGCCTGTGTGTTCTGTGTGGTTGCTGCGGAATTGCCTGCTGTTGCGGCGATTCCTAAGAGCCTGTCATCAGGAATCACAGCAGAACCAACCTCTGTCCCCCTGCATTTGGGACCAACGGTTTCAGTGGCCTCTGCGGAGACCAGACAGGTAAGCCAGACTACTGAGTCGCGACCAGTGACTGACTTACTGTTCCCTTTACCTGTTCCTGTTACCCCTGACTTAGAGACTAAGGGTGGGTGGTTAGAATTAGGGACAGCAGATAGGGATGCGGTGAAAGCTGACCCCAGCTTAGAAGGTATGGGACTGCGGGTGCCCGAGTCCTGGGAAAGCAGGGGGTCAGACCACAGGCTGTGGCACCGTGGGCTCTCAGGTAGGGAGCCAGGTTCTACCGGGTTAGCCAAGGTCTGGACAGGTAGAAGACGGTTAGTGGGACCCAGGGAGGGTAGGCAGCAAGTGTTGCAGGTAGCCTTCCCCAGTCCACTAGTGGGGCATCAGGGGGTCACTCACATGAGAACCCAGCTGTTGCAGCCTTACTTCTGGCCGGAGGCAGCAGGGGCAGTGGCAGACTTTGGCCACCCCTGGGACGCCTGCCAGCCAGAGGGTAAAGCGGGTGATTATGTGCAGATGCTCCTGAACCTGTTACCAGGAATGGGGAACATGTTTCAGGAAGTAGCTCAGACAAGCTGGGCAGGGCACATAGTACACATCAGCCTGTGCTCCCAGGGGATCTGCATCCTCTGCATAAGAATATCTATGGAGTATCAGCAGAGGTGGCAGACAGTGTAGAGAGGAAGGCAAAGGGGGGGGGGGGGTCAGTCTTCAGCCTTCAGAATGGCCTCTGTGAGTTTTTCAGGGTGCCATTCCGGATGAGGAATGCTCTGGCTACCTCCCACCGCCTGGTCAGGAGGGCACTAGAGAGAGTGCAGAGGTATGTAGGAACATACAGGGAGAGGATAGTTGGCTTCAGGCAGATCTGGGGTTTGTTTCCAGGACAGGTAGCAGCAATACTAGAGCAGTATAGGGCTCTGTTCACGGACAAGCCAGGGAGGACACACATCACTGAGCACCCAGTGCTTACAGGGGATCTGAGACCTCTGCATAAGCACGCTTATAGAGTGTCAGCAGAGGTGAAGGGCAGTATAGAGAGGGAGGTGGAGGAGATGCTGGCCCTAGGGGTAATTGTACCATCCCAGAGCCCTTGGGCTTGTCTGGTAGTCCTAGTGCCTAAGAAGGATGGGATCACCCGGTTCTATGTGGACTACCGGCAGCTCAATGCAGGGACGGTTTCAGATGCCAATCCCATGCCCCGCATGAATGAGTTGCTGGATGAACTCGCGGGGGCAAGGTATCTGACCCCAGGGATCTCAGTAAAGGGTACTGGCTGATCCCTTTGACCCAGGAGGCTCGGGAGAAGTCGGCTTTCATCACCCCAAGTGGCCTCTATGAGTTCTTAGTGATGCCATTTGGGATGAAGAATGCACCGGCTACCTTCCAACGCCTGGTCAATCGTTTGCTAGAGGGTATGCAAGGGTTTGCAAGGGCTTATCTGGATGATTTTGCTGTGTTCAGTAACTCCTGGGAATCACACTTAATTCATGTAGCTGCGGTGCTAGCCAGGATTAGGGAGGCAGGTCTCGCCTTAAAACCCACCAAGTGCTTAGTAGGGATGGCTGAAGTCTTATACCTAGGGCATAGGGTGGGTGGAGGGCACCTCAAGCCAGAACCAGCTAAGGTAGAGGCAGTAGTGCAGTGGCCCACTCCCAAAACCAAGCAGCAGGACATGGCATTTCTAGGCACTGCAGGCTACTATAGGAAGTTTGTTCCCCAGTATAGTGCCGTTGCTAAACCCCTGACTGACTTGACCCAGAAGCGACTGTCTTTGCTGGTAGTCTGGTCTCCAGCCTGGGAAAAGGCATTTCAGGCTTTGAAGACTGCACTAGCCAGCGCTCCTATACTGGCCGCTCCAGATTATTCCAAGAAGTTTCTGGAGCAGACTGATGCCTCAGACGTTGGCATTGGTGCTGTGCTCAGCCAGGTGGGGGAGGAGGTCAGGGAACCTCCAATGATGTTTCTGGGCCGCAAGCGGCTGCCCAGAGAAGGGGCATATGCCACTATTGAGAAGGAGTGTCTGGCCATAGTATGGGCGCTAAAGAAGCTACAGCCCTCTCTGTATGGCAGACACTTCACTGTTATCACTGTCCATAACCCCCTAAATTGGTTGCAGAGGGTGTCGGGAGAGATTGCCAAGCTCTTGCGCTGGAGCCTTGCCTTGCAAGAATGTGACTTCACCATTCAGCACAAGAAAGGCAGTGAGCATGGGAACGCTGATGGCCTCTCCCGGCAGGACAATCCCCAAGACCTAATGACTTCAAAAACCATCCGGTCAGCCCAACCACCAGAGGAGGTGGCCAGGGCAAACCTTGGACTTTGAGTGGGGGAGATGTGGCGAAAATGGGGGTAATCAGCGCATTAATAAAGGCAGTGGGCTCGGCTGGTTACCCCTATTTCGCATTGGGGATGAAGGGGTTAATATTATATGCTGTTCCCCTTTTAAGACTGCTAATTTAGGAACGGAGAAAGCCAGCACCCTGATTTTTGGGGGTGCAGCCTCAGTGTAACCCCCCAAGAACACACATATTAAAAATATAACTTTGTCATAAGGGAAACATATATTTTGATGAAGTGCCTTTCTGTTGCAGTTTTAAAATGTACCGGCAGGATGCAATTTTTTTTCTGCCTGCCTTTGTAATGCATTAAGGAACAAATGTTATGCATACATGAAAGACCCCAGATTCTTAAAGTGTCACTTAATCAGGATGTTTCTGAGTAGCAGGTCCTGTTACTCCTCCTAGATATTTCACACCTTGGGACCAAACTCCAGACATTGCGTCCCCAGAAATGAGTGGCCCCTTTTTACTTAGCAGTGCTACTAAGCTGCTTATTGAGCATGCTCAGTTACCTGGGTTGGCTGTAGGATTTGCACATGTGACAAGGCAGGTTCTGATAGGAGGAAGATAATTCCTTGCCAATGGGATGAGGCTAATGTAAACCCCACAGACACTTGTCCTTAAAAAGGCCTGTACCCCTCATTCCTATGTTGTTGCTGTTGTTGCTGTGCTGTTGCTGTTGTTACCTGATTTCTTCAAGCGGATAAGACCTAAGTACAGCGGCTACGATTCCAGAACGCAAGGGGTTAAAAACATCGCAACAAGGGAACTTGCCCTGCTTCAGGATTTCGTTAGCCCTGGGGATCCAGAAAATCCCCAGAGAACCAGAAAAGACTTTGCACTTTCACAGAAGGATTGGACTGGCTATTTATTTGGCAATTTGCAAAAAGACTACATTTTAAAAGACAATCTTCTGGTGCTTTGGCACCTTTCTGGACATTATCTCCTGTTCCTATACCCGTACGTGTAATTATTAAGTTTATTCTGCAGTTGTCGTGTGTTTGCCTATCAAGGGAATAAATCTCAGTTTATTTTGCTCAACCTGTTCTGCTCAATCAGGATCCACGAAATATAAATGTGTTATTAAGCGTGTCTCCCGTCACAGGCGGGGATAGAGGACGTGGGTGATGACGGTAGTTGCCCTGGGGAGGGTGGTTAGGCTTCCCGTGGGGGGTGGGGGTGGTGGTGAGAGGGGTAAACCCCTTAATTACCGTAGCGACTACAATGGCAATGTTTTACTGGCCACTAATGGGGTCAACAGGTTTAGTGTAATGTTTTCTTTAATTAAGTATTAACCCCTTTGGGGCCTGTGGTATACCAGGCATGGAATGGGTTAATGTTATTTTGATCATAGGTTTCTGTAATAATACACAATACAGAATCCTACGATAGAAATATTAACCCAATGCGGTATGTAACACATTATTAACGGTCACGTTAATTCCCATATCGCGAGATTGGCCCAAATATCGCACCCAGTAAATTATTACCACAATCTTGATATATACCACCTTCAAATTGTGGTAATAACAACCGTCAGTTTATTATTTCCCTGGGCAGGGCCACCACCAGGGAGGGTTCTGCTGGGGTTGGCGTCCCTGGCCCGGTGAGTCAGGGGGCCCAGCTGCCCCGGGCACCCTGCGCAGCCATCAGGGCCGCCAAGACGGGTGTCTGACTGTGAAAGGGTATCCAGGCCACAAAATAAAGGTATTATGCCTGGCTGGCTGCCCCTGAGCTATATTGGGGAATTTTGAGTGTCGGCTCTTCAACCCAATTATAGTATATAACTGTTTGTATAATAATGTGCAGATAGTGAGTTTCAGGGTG
Source organism: Ascaphus truei (assembly GCA_036426205.1). Lineage (NCBI taxonomy): Eukaryota > Metazoa > Chordata > Amphibia > Anura > Ascaphidae > Ascaphus > Ascaphus truei. The sequence continues at coordinate 11,954 of WSYH01015282.1, forward strand.
ATTTTATGGTAACATTTTGTCAGAGTATGTTTGAGTAGAAGGAGGGTCGGGTTGCGGGTTACCCCGAAACATGTACGCAGGAATCCCCCAGATTCCTGAGGACATGAGGAACACACCACCGGATAAAATCCTCCCTTTGAAGCAATTTGCAGCTCACCACCAAATCCCCCTGCTTCAGCACAAACCAAAACAGTAAGGGGAAAAGAAAATGGTTTTTAAAAGTCCCCCAAGATTTATATGTTTAGTAAGGTAATGTTCAGAGTAAGTAATTCAGGGTGGAGGAAGGTACATTTGCATGGGAGACACAGTGGCTACTCCGCCCCTAAGCTTCAAAGGCGGTCCAAGATACGGATGTGTTAAATCTTTTGTTAGCAAGAAGGGGTGAAGGAGACTGAGCGGCACCCTGTAAGAGGGCCAGGGTTCCATATGCTAAGTGACAAGTGAGGGAAGATGGAGTTTGTCACACATGCTCAGTGGCTATACTGAGGCTTTGTGCCAGGTTTCGCAGGACTGGCAGAACCTGGCTATAGGTGGGACTATTGGTTCCCACGCCAAAGATTGGCTGCACATGATACAGATAGGCTTTTAAGGTTTTAAAAGTCCGGTGCAGCCAGTCAGGAGTTAGTTCCATCTATGTTCCATCTTGTACAGAAGATACCTCTAAGACTAAATCGTGCGGTACAAGGACGATTCCATCGCAACTAAGGCTTCTGCTTCAAAAGTTCGTTAGAACTAAGGATTGGAAAACGAATCCTGCAAGGACAGAACAAAAATATTCATTTCAGCGGAGAAAGAGGAGTCTCAAGCAGTGCCCCTAGCCAAAGACTGTCTCATGGCTCTATTTACGCATCAACCCTGCTCTGGGAATTGATGCCTAGAGACTTGATTTCTGTGAATTTCGTTCTGTGGACATTTTATTTTGTTTTGGCTCGTTCCAGCAAGTGTTTATTCGTGGTATTTTGTAAATCAAGCTGTGTGTGTTTCTTGTGTAAATAAATTAAAATTAATTTTATCTCTTGCTTTGGTCAATTAAAGGATCCAGATATTAAGGTGTTAAAAACCTTGGTCCCCCGTGACAGGCTTATATTAACTGGTGGCAGCGGTGGGATCTGGTTGAACCTATGATATAGTATCTTGCGGGGTACTATAGCATAGAGCAGGCCTGCACAACTCCAGTCCTCGAGGGCCGTAAACAGGCCAGGTTTACAGGATATCCCTACTTAAGCACAGCTGGGTTAATTAGTGGCTCAGTATGACTGAGCCATTAATTGAGCCAGCTGTGCTGAAGTATGGATATCCTGAAAACCTGGAGTTGTGCAGGCCTGGCATAGAGGGAGACTCGAAGTTAAGATCTCCCAAAGCATGAGATAGCACACACACGATTTGCAAGAGAAGCGAAAAACACAGTCTCTCTTTGTGCCATATCTTGTTGCCTGCGGGTGAAGCATGGACAAGCGAGCAGGGAAATTCCGTTCCTGGGATCATGCCAGGCTCATTGCCCGGTGTGAAGAGAATGGGTTACTGACAGCTGGTCGGGCAAAGACACAACTAGAAGAGGATTTGGAGCAGCATGAAACAATCCTTTCTGTACTTTCCAACACAGCTCATGTGACTGCAGCCGCAGTGAAGTTACTCCAGCACAGGGTGGGTGAAATTATGCCACTCCTGGAGGAATAGCCTCCTATGGCGCTAAGGATGAAGAATGGAATAGAGTCTTGTGCAGTGATTTCTTCTTACAGGGAATACCTCAGAGAAGGGAACAAGAAATAAACAAAAACACCGCAATAGTGTATTATCTTTGAGACAAATAATAAGAAGTGAGCTTCCAAGCGCTTGTGCTTAAAGGAAGCTACGTTGCTCCGCCATATAGTAAAACTGAAATCCTACTCACCGTCCATGAGTAGGACATGTACAGTGGTTCGGGGTCTTTTGCCAGGGATAGCCGCTTGCCGTGGGGTGCAGGGCGTCCTTTAGTGCGGGGAGATTTCCTGCGGTCCTCGTGGTCTGCTGCCAACCGAGTAGTTTCTAACCGTCTCCTCCCGCTGACGTCACCGTCTGGTGTGCACAGCTACGGGGTCCCTGGATGGCCAAAAACCTTCCTACGCGTTTCGAAACTCCTTAATGCTGGGTTTCTTCGTCAGGGATGTCTGTTTAACATGGGGTTGTGCTTCCTTTTAAACCCTTGATGATTTAATTATGATAATTTGGTGGGAACGCCCTAATAAGAGTCCTGATAAGTGTCCTGTGTTTCTAAACATTGTTAAACAGGAATAAACAGTAATGAACAGTCATAAACCGTAATGCACAAAATCTTTGCACTGACATTTGTTTACATAGCATTTTTTTGTGTACATATAGCTAAGCCAGTGCGTACATACACGGATGAATATACAGGTGGATGAATATGGACATATTATAGCTGTAATTTGCTGCAAATAGAAATATATACTTATATATCACATAATATGTGTTCTTTTCATCCAAACATCAGATCATTTATTGCTTAAACATCAAACATTAAGCGA
>WSYH01015283.1:0-14478 GCA_036426205.1 Ascaphus truei
GGGGGAGAAAGGATGTGACGTCATTGAAAGCCTGTCACATGGTACTAGAGCCAATCAGAGTAGGGATGGAGTTCCCACGCTCTGATTGGCTACCATACCATGTGAGGGCGGCCATGTGTCTTTTCATGACGTCATCTTAAAGGCAATTGAAGCAAAGCCATTCTGATTGGCTGTGCTTTCATTGCGTTTAAGTGACGTCATCATTTTTATTTTTATCGGCCAAAACACATGGTTAACACGGCCCAATCAGGACCGTGGGAACCATGACGAAAATGTGACGTCATAGGCCTTTAAAAGCCTATGTCGTCTCATTTTGAAGCCAGACGCCGAGGAGGAAGGACCTCCTACAGAAGAAGAAGACAAGGGAGTGGCACCAGACGGGAAGAAGACCCCGGAAGAAGGTAGAAGAAAGAAGAATACAGATGAAGATGGATTACAAGTAGAAGACCCGTGGATTGATTTGGATTTTTAGTGTAATCTTACTATATATTTGTGAAAGCGTCTTATGTTTCTATGTCTGTATGTGTCTCCCTGTGTCCCTCCCCGTGTCCCTAGCGGCAATCCCATTGGACCTTGAGCCAGGCCAATGACATTGCTCCCTTGGCCCGCCCGCCCCCGCACATGAGGTGGAGTGAAGGACACACACACACACACACACACACACACACACACACACACACACACTCTCGCCCATCCACCCTCTCACCTCCCTCCCTCCTCAACGGCTTCCCGGCCTTGACCCCCCCGCCCTTCCCGGCGGCTGGCCCGCAAAAACCTACTCCGCGGGACCTGACAAACATCACCCTCTCTCCCGGTGCTCACCCTCTCTCCCGGTGCTCACCCTCTCCCCCAGTGCTCCCCCCCCCCCCGTGCCCCCCCCCCCAGACCCCCCCCCCCCCCCCCAGAGCACGCTCTCGCCGCTCTCACCTTCAGGCCTAGAGGCCGCGCCCCCAGCTCACCATCCCCGCGAGCGCTGCTCCGGCTCTCTCAGTCGGGAGCTGTACGGGCCGACTGCCCACACCACCTCCTCACCTGAGCATCTCAGCTCCGCCTCGCCGGGGGGAACGATGATAGTGTTTTAAAACCTTGTTTTGCTGTGTTTTCTATTATTTTGACTATGCATGTATGCTTCAATGAGTGTTGAAAGTCTTTCAAAATTACATAGATTGAATGTTGCTATTGCATGTTGTTTTAGAGGTCAGGGGTAGCCTTCCTTATTAATTGTTTATGCATCTTGGTACTTATATATTTCCTGAGCCTACATTGCTGAGTTGCAGGTTTGAATTAGTTAATTGTTTAATTGTTAGGGATTGAATGTCAATTGTTTAAGGATGCAATATTTATTGTTTAGGGATGTAATTATTGAATGGTAATTGATTTATGTTTACCGGATTGGTTAGAATAGTAGACAGAAAAGGACAATAGGAGAGCCACGTCACAAGCACAGCTTTTCACTAGATCAATGCTTTGGACGCAGTAGCGGCGGTTATGAATGGTCAGCTGCATGAAGAAAATAGGTCAATGTCCTGGTGGCATCTCGGCGCGCCATCCGGAACGTGATAATTGGAAGGTGCTCAATGGAGTGCGGTTACGGTTATACAAACAACTTCGGTCGTGAAAGGACAACCTTTTTGAAGATCCCGTAACAGTGAACCAGAGGGCGCCTTAAACCGCACCAAATAAGTCTCTGCTCGTCAGATGTAACCCCCTTATCTACATGGCAACCAACTGATACCATTAAGTTTAGTGACTGCGCAGTCACCACATATCCTCTCTCTGAAAGAGTCGGGACATTAGAGTGGGATCATTGGACATGGGTGGGATCACCCGGTGTAGGGGTGTGAATCGTCTGTGAAGACGCCTTAGTTAGTTGCTTTCTCCTCCTAGAGAGGGAACCCTGTTATTCTGTGAATGGTATAGGTGTCATATTCTTCACCAGTAAGGATGTTGGTTATTATACATACGTGTATGTGGTTATTTTGCATGGTGTCCTGCGAGGCACTATTCCGGCTCTTCTGGGAACCATCGCATGTGGAGGCGCTGCACAGAGTACGGGTTACTAGCTCAATAATTTGCCCCTGTTTCCCATAGTGACAGCTCAGCCCCTCCTTTGGCCTAACAGGTAAAGCAACCACACCTGGTAACTATAGTTAGGTTCTCCTCGCCGCACTCAAACTATAGTTCGATTGGTGGCGTTGAATCCTGTTACAAGTACAATAAAAAAGACCCCACAAGAGATCATAGCTATGGTATTATCCTTTATTAACAGAAATAAAATAAGAAGACCAATACATTTAGGAAAATCATTCATATGAATTGGTACATATTCTTCTCTGAACCCTAGATCCAATACCTGAAAACAATATACTCTTAGAAACAAAAGTATCTCAGCAGAAGCAACCGAACCTAAAGTGAAAAACTTGCAACCTACAACATTAAAAAGAAATGAGGCATCTGATGGGATAAACTGAAGAGGGATTTGTAATATGGCATGCTATATATAGTAAGCCTATCGCATAAACATAGTTGAGAAGCTGACCATTCAATCCTACAAACTGGTGAATTTTATCATATTGAACATACAAGCATCATTGCAAATCACAATATGTCATTTACCGTATGAAAAAAGCATACGCAAAAGCTCTAAACAGAACGTAAAGAGACAAAATAATACTATTAATTTCGTGCAGGACAACAGTGGCTCGATGTGAGGGCTTGTCAAATCTCTGGGTCCAGTGCCGATACTGGTGAGGGTCACCACACGCATGATAAACATGCCACAACTAGATATCCAATGTGGATAAGATCTGGTAGGAGATTGAGCAAAAGAGGCAATATATAATTGTACCTCTACTTCCGTATAATCATCTCTCCGGCGACTGTATCCTTTGCGTGTGGCACATGTAAGAACGTCCTCCTCATTTCACTAACGATATCCTGTTGAGCCCCGAGTGCCTTGTGATGTATTTGACGTCACAACCTCCGGTCCGTCCTGGAAACACTGCCAAATTCTTCAGTTTCCAACGTGTCGGAACGAATGTCCTTCCGTGGTTCAGGGACCCAAATCTAAGCGCGCACCCTCGACGACGCAACTGTGCACCCCTCCATCAATCAGCAAGACACATGAAACAGGGAAGTATTGTGTAACCGAACCGCAAAGTGTCCCACAAAGAAGTCACCATCATCTCAACCAGTCAGTAGAAGGTTTAAAAGTCGTTTATTAAACCTACATAAAAAACAAAAAAACCAAACACTAACATTACAATGATAGGAAAAACCTCCACAAATCTGGTGGAGATGTTAAGATTAACGTTTTCGTACCGCTCTATAAAGCCTTTTCAGGAGTATACTTTAGGGCTGTTTACTTGTCAAGACACACTAATACATTGCCACATTGCCGTGTGTACTCACAATACAACGCTGTAGATGCGGTAAGTTATAAAATTAAGTTTGTTAATTACACTGCCTGCTTAAGCCTGTCAAGTCAAAAGGGTCATATATTAATTTTAATCTAGGGTTATGATGGAATATAATCAACTATAAGCACATAATGCTCTACTACAAATCCTGATTTCAACTAATTCATAATGGGATTTATATGAACAATAGCCATTAGCGATATATGTCTGACAAATACTACACATAAAATATTATATGTAGTAGACAAAATCAAAAGCATTAACATAATAAAACAAAGCAAGAAGGTAAGATTTTGATATCAATATCCATACACATTCATAGACTCATACGTCCAAACACAGCAATGTGTAATGCATAAATTAGACATGTGTGGGACAGCTATAAAAGCTCCATGTATTATTGTAATATAACATGTTGGAGAGCTGTACATTCAAATCAACATACGGTGAATAAACTTTTCAAATACATTTGATACACAATCCCTCTCTCACTTAAAGTGCATATATCAGGCCGATGCGATATGTCATTTATCAACCCCTGCTACCGAGGGGCATGTTTCTCTGTTCAGGGAGGGCGTCCAAAAAAAAAAAAAAAAAACAAAACGTGCACATACTAATCACTTACACATAGACATGTCACAAACACGACAGAAAACAACAAAATCCAATCCACAATCAGAGTAAGAGTGTTAGAACATCTGAGGAAATAAAAAAGTTTTACTTACACCATAAAGTACATCACATTTTAAAGATTAAACATCAATCAGATCCAAATGTCTTAACGATAAGGGTATTGATATATCCCACACAACTTGGAGGGGGGGGGTGATAGGCTGAATATGCTTGCCAACGTGAAACATTTGTGTACCAAAATGAACACCTTAGGTGCTTACAAAGAGCTTAAATAAGGGATATTGATATCGGAGCTTTATTTCCCGACCTGGTCCAGGCTTGCAGTAGAAGACACAGCGTCACGGCAATAGTGTGTCTCCGCTTCGGTTCCACCCACAGACAAGGCATCACCAGGTCTACGTAGGAGTTCGGACGGTGTGATTCCGCCGGTCTTCAACACGCTGGGATGGGGATCCTGTCTCTATCATTCGTACCATGTCCGGAAGAACAAAAACACACAAAATATTATATTTTTGAATGGTGAGTGCACATACAATTGCTTTTCTGGTACAGTAATAGATAATTTTGGATATACTATGACCATTGGGGCTTTGTTCTTTCATCATCTGGACGGGGAACACATCCCTGAGTTGAGCTGGCCACGGGTAGGGATGTCACCATACATTGAGCAGTTCTGCTCCAATAATAGAGATGAGAAGTGTCTCTATACTGCACTGTATGTCCTCCTAAATGTTGAGTGTAAAATTGTGGAAACTTTAACCTTACATTTCATCAGAGATCGCACGTCACTATACTAGTGTTGTATTATCCTTTTAATCCACTCGGTACAAGCGAGTACATCCGAAATACAACAATTGAAAGAAGACAGACCAATTTAATAGATTACACACTCCACCTAGTATTCTCCAGTGGAACGACGAGAATGTCTCCACAACATTTGCCTACTTGCATCTAAGTAATCTGTGAGAGTTTAGCATCTATCTTGATTCACCATCTTGATTCTCATGTATTTCATTCAGATACAATGAGTGGAACATTTGCGCTCACCTCATTGGAAGAATTGGTAGCGGATGTGAATTAAGAATGCTCCTAGTTTGGAATGTCATTTTTAAGCTTCTATTCACGTTTTACATTGGTTTCCCTTCTGCGTTATCCAGCTTTACCAGCTTAGCCGGGACAAGGAGGAAATACGATATCATGGATGCACTCAAACAAATAGCTGTTTCATACCTATTTAGACTCACCAGGTGAAGGACTTGAAAGGAGTTCACCCACAACACAGACTTAGATTTATTGACTTTTACACCTATGGTAATTCACTTAAATGTACCTTTACCATCTCGGTCACTTGTTACAACTCCACCAACTTCACCATGAGCTTCTCACTGCCCCATTGAGTAGAGGGGAGACTGGATAATCAGTTATATAATTTATCTCTTTAATAGTGATTTGCGTTATAAACAATTGCAAAATCAAAAATGAAAAGACTAAGAGATCGTTAAATCCATTGAACCTTCCAGTCCACTCATGCTGCCCATGGGGATCCCTTCGTACGTCTTCATTATCCCAAGGAAGGAAAACCTTGGGAATTATCTTTCTGCCTTTGCTTTGGGCTCTGTTTGTAATTGTTAAGCGGAGGGTTCATAGCTGCCAGAAAGGGACATTTAGTCGGGCTATTTTGCGCAACCAAGATGCCCGTCCCAAAGGGACCCTCCGCCCACAATCCAATCGCCACTGGATTCGCCACCTTGATGCCGGCTGGTTTCTTCACGGTAAGTTTATTACTTTTGGGTAGGCGGTTAATTAAGGTTTTTTTACCTGTTATAGTAGGCAGTTATTTAAGCGTTTTAGGGTATTGGTTTCAAGGGCAAGGTCACTAACCTAGCAGCAAAGTGGCAGCTTCCCGGCGGCAGGGACCGATACAGCTGACTTGGTCGCGAGCAAAAGTGGCTGGCTGCAGTTCAAATGTCCAGACCAGCCTGATGTTGCCTTTTAAGTCCCTTGCCACAGGGCATGTGAATTACCGCAACATCCTGTTTCACAGGTATAGCGGGGTATTTGGAATGGATCAAAAGAGGAACAACACCAATTGTTTAACAGAAAAGAATACAAATAAAATAATGGATGGGGTGACGTGGACAAGTTTGTGTGGCTCATTGTCCTCGTCATCACCACAGGGAGGTTCTGATCACAAATAAGGACTCCAAGAGATCAGCTAGGAGAAGAAAAGGTGGGGGGTGGGGTGGTGTTGTTATTGAATTTGTATACTGTGTAGATTTATAGTTGTGTGGTGTCTGTAAAACCACCCTCCGAAAGACATGTTGCATGTGTACATGCTTTAATTTTACATAAAAAGTGTTTCCGCACTCGCAAATAATATGAGAAGTTAAGTGATAGTTTGTAACACTGTGTATATTAATGAGCCAAAAGTAACGAACATTAGCATACAATGTGTTATAAAGCCAACATCACTGATAAGATACAAAACCAGGAGGAACGTGAAGGAAGGGGGAGCTGTGATATCATAAAAATGAGGGTTATGAGAGAGAAATCCTTAAACAGGGTAGGAAATGAGTGCGGAGGGTCAGGGCGCAACGTTTCTGGGGTAACTTACCCCTTCTACGGCCCATTCCCATAGTCAACCACAAAGTGTGACTATGGGTAGCTTCCCGACTCCCTCCACGAAACTTCCCAATGTAAAAGAAATGACAAAAAGTCCACACTGCTGTTAAATAGGGCGGGTGCAAGCATATTCAATTAAATAAGACTATGTCACATATGTTGCTTATCTGAGTCAATAGACAACCTGACAAACCCAAGGCCTTATAATAGAGAGTACATGAAGACTGGAGCAGGGCTGTGTGCATATCGGGGACCGCCGTTTACTTCAGACCCAGAGTATTCAAACTGCTGTTTTGCGTGGAGCATGTGAGTTGATTGAGCGTCACTGCTTAGCCCATTTCTTAACTTATAAAAACTGTATTCTAGATCATTTTTTAAACTGTGCGCGTGCTCAGAGAACTCAATCCCAACAAATATATATATGTGAGACTTGATGCAACTTGAAGCAATTAGCTGCATAGCTACTTTTAACCGTAAACTGATATAATAAAGTATAAGCAGGAATCACCCCCATATAAACACCGCCTAACAAGATTGATCCCACAGAGCACCTGCAGTGAAGATAGCAACACAACTTGTTGTGCCAGAACAATTGACTGTAAAATAAAAGGGTTCCAAAACCTTATTGAAATCAGTTGGATATAAAGCCTAGGAACTCCCGTAAATTTGCAGCGGTACACGACAGATGGATATCCGTGTCCTAGAGATCTTGGGTGTGCAGTCCGTATCGATAAAGTAAGCTGGAAACCACAAGGGAGAGACAAAAAACGGAGCTATAACAGCGGGGGTAAAGCAGAGAGAGTAGTATCTGTAGACGGAACGTTCACAGAGGTACACCAAGTTGGACGTTTAATAAGGTGTAAATTAGATAAGGCTTAATTGTGGCCTTGTCCTTTTCACAGGGAATCATACAAACACAGGGGGGGGGTGGGGGAAGAACAAAGCTTCCATTCACTTGGGAGTATTTTCTAGTGAAATCCTATGAATTAGTTCACGATGCTTCATTGTTAAGCATTTCTCCCACCCACACATATATAGCATGAAATAAGCCAGATATAAGAGTCTCATTAAGAAATAAACAGTCTTATCTGTTTCTATGGTACGAAAATCTTCTCACTTCCTGGTTCAGCTTCAGGGTTGTTATAGTTTTCCCTGTGTCCTTGAAATCAGCTCTGTTGTGCAGAGCTCAAGACTGGTCAGCTGCCAGAGATCTGGTTGTAGCTTTTGGTCAGTCTCTCCTGGGACTCAAGAACTCCGCTTCTGTCTCTCCAAAGGTCGGGTCTCCAGTCCAGAGCTAAAGAGTCACTCTGTCTCAAAGGCAGGCTTTTGTAAAATCTAATAGGCATGTGGTGTTTAGTAATTAACTACACACTGCTAGATTAAAGGAACATTACCTGAACAGGGTATAGTCACCCTAGTTACAGTATCCCAAAGTTATAAAAAATGCAAATGTATTGGATCTTATAGAATAAAACAGTAGCCCACACAACAGTTTATGCCACTTGTGCGTGAAAACATGTTGGTGTGGGCTACTAGCCGTATCTCTTCATGATCCCATACATTTTTGATTTTTATAACTTTGGGATAAGCATCTCTTGCTTTAACTGCATGTAGTGCTTCCAGTTTTGTTCTCTATTGTGTTAAAACTGTATATAATATGTATGTCCACCCCTTTGCCTTTTTGTGATTGGGAAGAGTTCCAGTGATACTAACTGATCCAATTACATCAGATTAAATCTGACAAACCCTGATTTAAATCACCACCATGTGAGTGGGGCACTTTAAAGAATTCACTCAGCTACATCAACTTTGAATTTATACACACTTTGCACTATGTAAAATGTTCTATTTCTAGATTGTGGGGAGTTTCTTGCGCTTGGAATACTTGCGATGCGTACTTGCTATATATGCATGCATTTGTGAGGGGGAGGTTCCATCCTTGCGTGCAAGCTGAGACTGCGAACGCGTTGAGCGAAACCTCCAGAGCATAGAAGACGGCCCCTTGATCACTTTAGCACAGAGAGGACTGAACCGTGTAAGTAGTGCTCGACGGTTACGGAGACATGAGCAGTCCAGTAGTGGCTACGGGGGGGGAAGCTGTGAGACGGTGATATCCTGTTTAAAGGAGCGGGTGCAAAGCTCCTAGTTTTATTGTACATGCTTTCAAAGAATTGTCTATTACAGTACATTTCTACAGCTTTCTAGATAAGTATTTTTCCAACATTTATCGGTCCTATGGACCTTGATTCTTTTTTCAGGTTGAGGTATCGTTAGGTTACAACATTGTCTTATATGAGAACAACGTCTTCAAAGAAAAAGCCACGCGTTTGGATAAATGCAAGTTTTTTTATTACTCTTGTAAGTAGATAACTATAAGAGCCAAATTTCCAATCAAGAACCATTACCACAAGTCTTGTGAAAATGTTTGTTGCAACTATGATGTGTTTTCTTATTTTAATGTGACCTTCTGGCCCCCCTGCGAATTTGGAATACATTTTGATGTCCCTCATATATGGAATTGAATAAAAGTGCCCTTCTTTTTTCTTATTCATCCTCAGATCATTAAGAGCGTTATATAGGTTTCCCCAGCACTTTTACTGTCTTTGCAAAGAAAATAAATCGTCCATCAAATCTCTCTACCTGGCCACTTTGGGACCCAAGTATACTTGAAAAAAATACAAATGTTTATTTTAAATTTTTTTAAAGTAAGAAAATAACGTATGCTTTTCAGTGGTGCAATAGGGCTCAGCTAGATAATTCTAACTGGATTGATGAGAATGTCACCTGCTAAATATCCATATAGCCCGACACTGTATTGAAAAAAGGCTTATTTCCCCTTCCATGGGCTATCCTTAAGATTTGAGTGAATATTTTTTTCAACAAGATTTTAACATTTCTATGCCATGGATCCTGCAATTTACCCTTGGCTCCGGGCGGAGTGCGCTAAGATGCGGCTACGACTTAGCAACCTGTCGTGGTCCGATAGAACTTGACAAATGTATTACAAGAACACCCGAAGGAAATCAGACGTGGGATTTTTTAACATCTTGTGGTGCAATTAATCTGCCCCAAATTATAGCCAGTTTTGCCTTGACACCAGATCCCGTTGAGTCATGATTAGAGATTAGATTGTCGCAAAAAATAGCATTGTCTTGAAGATAGCGTTGCTGTAACATACTGTCAGAAAGTTAGACTCCAATTTAGGTCCAGAGCAAACAAGTCACAAACAAGTGTTTCTTAAAACATTGTAGATGCCACTGATATATGCAGTACCATTATTCTTTGGGGTGCATTACAGCCGGTCTTATGATGGAACTTACTGATTGTTCTATCCTAATTCTCAAAAGACCTGCACTCACGCAGTGATTATCAGTCCATTAGCTCTATAAATGTTCTTTCTCTTCTTTGCGAGGTTCTTGGTCTGTTTTTCCTGAACTACAAAGCAAACACCAAACACAAAACAACAGAGCCAGTGATACATCCAATGGCAAAAAACACGTGAAAATCCTATATATCCTTGAATAAGCGGTCATTTAGTTTAAACACGTTTGTGCCAAGCATTGAAGCTGTGAGCCCTCCAAGGCAATGGCCATAATTCACAGGTCCCTAACACATGATTACATATCTTAATACCTGTACAATACTGGAGAGACTGTTCATAATTGATTCTTCATATAACAGCTGCATGTTCTAAATCTGATTGAAATTCTTATTTAGCCTGGAAAATGCCAGGAAGAGTACTCCGTTATTAGATCTGTCGCAATTCAGCGCCATGCAAAACCCTGTGCATATGGAAGTATGGAGTGGGATGAGCTTTAAAACCGGAGGGAGGAGCCAAACCTCCAAATCAGCTGAGTAGACGAGCTGGACCAAAGTTGTGATGTTGTTTTTTCTTCTGACATAGCAAGGATTGCAAGGTACCCTCTGCTACGGAAAAGACAGTATTGTAGCCAGTAGCGAAAAAAAAAAAAAAAGTGAAGGAAAGTGTGAGTTCTTGTACTGTACAAGTTTGCACTGGTGGTCACTTTTGGCGTATAATTAATAAGGTGTTCCTAAAAGTTAGAACAGCAGCTAATATAAAACGGTGCAAGTTGCTGTTGGAAATGCCCAAATTGCATTGAATGAAATGATTAGTCAGTTACAGCCGTACCATCAGGGCTTTATTTTATTAGTCAACATGCCATTAAGGGCCTTCATGACAGAGAGCAGCGAGAAGCGCAATCTCAGCCAAGGTTCTCGCCAAATATCCCCACAGCATTCAGTAAATGGCGAGAAAACGGGTGAGGATGAGAAAAAAAACGCCAGTTTTTTTTTTGTGTTTTAAAAACTCGCTGCGCGGGTGGCGAGAAGCAATATCTCGCCAGTTTAAAAAAGGGCCGTATGCAGAAGCCCCCATTCACATCCGCCGCAGATCGCGCCATTAAATGGAGAAGATTCTCCAATTGCTCCGCCAACAAAATTGGCAAGAAGCTGGAGCAGAGCGGCGAGAGGGACCAGAGAAAAAAAAATCACTCCCCTTTCCTGGCTCGGTTATTTGATGCCGGGGGGCTCCAGAGCTGATACCCAGAATATCAGCACGGAGCCCCCGGCATGCATCCGATGGCAGGAAAAAACATTTGCATGTGCAGCCCACTTCATTACCTTAGCGGGGTAACCCTAAGGCAATGAGTGGGTTAAACCACGTGGCAGCTTTTTTGTGGGTAGCGGGGGTGGGCAAGGGGGTATGTGCCCTTGTGTCAGTTTACGGCTTGCGGGGGGTTGCGGGTGCACTTAACCCCTCAAGGGACGTCGCACTTAATACCGCTACGGTCATGAAGGGGTTAAGCCATCCCGCTACCCCCACGCAAGCCCTAAACAACACACAGATGGGGCTTATACCCCGTTCACCCACCCCCACTACCCACAAAGAAAAATAATCACACACAGCAGGTCCACACTAAATTAATAAATGTAAAAGTATAAGTAATGAATATATATAATATCTATATATATATATATATAGTATATATATATAGATATATATTATATATATTATAATCCAAATACCTATAACCCAAACCCCTACATACACATACTGCACATAACTATACTATAGACCGGGGGCCCTCGGGTGTTTACCCGCAGGCCGGGCATACCAAATTATGTGACCCCCCCGCACCAAATTATAAATGAACACATAATACTTTTAAAAGAATAAAACCCACCTCCTAAACACATTGAAGTATAGTTATGTGCCACAATACTATTATCCACAAAGGATAATAGTGAATGTGCCCATTTTTAAATACATTACAGCAATAAATACATTAAACAATACATATAGTACTCACCCTGTCCGGCAGCAACGATGAAGGCCTCCTCATCTTCCATCCTGCCCATGCCCCCTCCGCAGCTGCAAAACAGACACAAGATGAAAACATCCTAAGTAATGTCCCCTAACCCTTAATCAATAATTGTTAGGGATTGAATGTCAATGTTAAGGATGTAATAATCAAATAATAATCAAAAAATAAAGAAATAATAGATGATACCGTTCTGTGGCTAACGAAATGCTTTTAATTTGTGCGAGCTTTCGAAATACACTGATCTCTTCTTCCGGCGATGTTACAATAATGAAGCAAAAGGTAAACTTAAAAACAGTGTCTCTGGGAATGTATCTGTGTATCTATAATAATATATACAGAAGAAGATATCATATATATATATATTCAGTCTATAATATATCTAGATATATAATTATATATAAATTTACACCATGATTAATCAATATACAATAATGTGGAAGGGTTATCTAATACATTCAGTACTCAAAATACTGTTCTCCATTATACACACTACAATACAAGTAATTCCTGTCATAATGCTATGATATTACAATCAAAAAGATAACATGGCATCAAAATCTGTAATCACAATCAACACATTGCAGTAACATTGAATATATGGTGCATACAATCTATGCACCATATACATTATGCTAATGAATTTTAACAAGAAACATTTCAATCCAAATACAGATCACTACCAACAAATAGACTATTCTAACCAATCGGTAAACATAATCAATTACCATTCAATAAGGACATCCTAAACAATTAACATTGCATCCTTAAACAAATGACATTCAATCCCTAACAATAAACAATAACTAATTCAAACCTCAACTCAGCAATGTAGGCTCAGGAAATATATAAGTACCAGAAGCATAACAAATTAATAACGAAGGTACCCCTGACCTCTAAACAACATGCAATAGCAACGTTAAATCTATGTAATTTTGAAAGACTTTCAACACTCTTGAAGCATCATGCATAGTCAAAATAATAGAAAACACAGCAAAACAAGGTTTTAAAACACTATCATTTGTTACCCTGTATGTATATATATCTCTAGACACACATACATACATACAGTGGCAATAAATGATATAGCACTGATAATTAAATAAACATGTAAGCACAGAAATAAAACAATTCACTACTTGAATTAAATACATTTCTTACTTCACTTACCATTACTTGCCCCCACCGACTCCCGTAGAACACCTTACCTCGTAACAAATCACCAGGCACAGGAACCCATAAATTAAACCATAAAAAAATAACTTAAACTAAAAATCCAAATAATCATCCACGGGTCTTCTACTTTAATCATCTATCATCTGTATTCTTCTTCTTTTATTACCTTCTTCCGGGGCTTCTTCCCGTCTTCGGACGCCACGGCCCCTGGTCTTCTTTCTTCAGAGGAGGTCCTTCCTCTTGGCATCTTGCTTCAAAAATGAGACGACATAGGCTTTAAAGGCCTATGACGTCACATTTTCGTCATAAGGTTCCCACGGCCCTGATTGGGTCCATGAAAACCATGTGTTTGGCCGATGTAAAAAAAATGATGACGTCACTTAAAGGCAATGAAAGCCCAGCCAATCAGAATGGCTTTGCTTCAATTGCCTTTAAGATGACGTCATGAAAAGACACATGGCCGCCCGCTCACATGGTATGGTAGCCATCAGAGCGTGGGAACTCCATCCCTACTCTGATTGGCTCTAAGTAACATGTGACAAGGCTTGGGGGAAACGGATTTGGACGTCAATTGAAAGCCTGACACATGTGTACTAGAGCCAATCAAGTAGGGATGGAAGTTCCACGCTCTGATTGGCTAACCATACCATTGTGAGGGCGGCCATGGTCTTTTCATGACGTCAATCTTAAAGGCAATTGAAGCAGAAGCCATTCTGATTGGCGTGTGCTTTCATTGCCTTTAAGTGACGTCATCATTTATTTTTACATCGGCCAAAACACATGGTTTTCACGGCCCAATCAGGGCCGTGGGAACCTATGACGAAAATGTGACGTCATAGGCCTTTAAAAGCCTATGTCGTCTCATTTTGAAGCCAAACGCCGAGGAGGAAGGACCTCCTCTGAAGAAAGAAGACCAGGGCGTGGCTGAAGAAGGGAAGAAGACCCCGGAAGAAGGTAAAAGAAAGAAGAATACAGATGAATATGGATATAAGTAGAAGACCCGTGGATTGATTTGGATTTTTAGTTTATGTTTATTTTTTTATGGTTTTTTATTTTTGGGTTCCTGTGCCTGTGATTTGTACGTGAGTAAGGTGTTCTACGGGAGTCGTGGGGGCAGGTAAGTAATGTAAGTAGTAAGAATGTTTTAATTCAATTAGTGAATTGTTTTATTTCTGTGCTTTACATGTTTATTTAATTATCAGTGCTATATCATTTATTGCCACTGTATGTATGTGGTGTGTCTAGAGATATATATACAACAGGGTAACAAATGATAGTGTTTACAA
>WSYH01015285.1:0-14477 GCA_036426205.1 Ascaphus truei
GTACTAGCCTGTAATTAGTATTTTTTTATATATATATAGAATATTATATATATATTATATATATATATATATATATTAATTGAGTTTTTTTCATGGTGTTACAGCATGTCATCACAATATTCGTCTTTTGCGTAACATAGTATGCTTATTATTTGTTTCTGACGTTTCGTAAGTCCATTTATATATTCTGTATATATATATTTTTTTTACCTGTAGCCCCGGTCTATTTTCAGACCTCAGAGACCCCTTCGGTACCGGCCGAGCGGTCGCGGGTGCCGCCGGAGGCAGCGACGGACCCGCCGGCAAGCAGGAAAAAAGAACAGAAAAAGTGGAGGTCGAGAGCAGGAGCGCTGAGGCATCAGGCGAGAGTCCGGCGCGCAAGATAGCGGGGGCCGCCAGTTACTCATGCGCAGTGATCGTGCATGCGCAATAGGCTAGGGAGTTTGGGCTGGCACACTAGGGAGTCGCGCATTGCGCAGGGCAAGCGCGCACGCTGCCCCAATGCAAAAGCAACCTCGCGGGGGGACTACAGTTCCCATGAGGCTTAGGGCCCGACAGGTGCCACAGAGTGCAAGATCGAGGCTAGGAATCCCGAGAGGAGAGAACAGGGAAAGGGATACATTCACAGGCTTAGCAGAGTCAGTTGGAGCTGGAGGCAGAAGGGGGAGGCAGGGTATAGGGGGGAGGCAGGGTAGGGAGCAAGGGCTCCTACACCAGGTAAGGTAATCCCCAGGTCCCAGGCAGGCCCAATCCCCAATAGGGTAGTGGGTAGGTGGTAGTGCTGGGAAGCCCCTAAGGTAGGGACCCGACCCTTAGGTGTGTGCGTGGTGTGTGGAGTTCTTTCCGTGACACAGCTGTCAGGGTGTGTCGCTGACAAGAAGACACAGGGTTGAGTGCAGTGCGGTTGCTGCAGGTATTAGGTTAAGCTAGTGAGAGGGGATCGCGGAGGTGAAGGAAGAGAAGTAGGTGGCAGGGTGGCGCAGGGGTTCTGTGACCGCCTGAATTGATAGTTGTAGTTCTTGCCCCACAGGCCCTAGGAGAATCCTGAATCACCGTAGTGGTTGCCGTGCTGCAGGGAATGCCCTATAGTGATAGGAACGCCATCCCTTAACGTAGACAGTAGGGACAAAGGTGCAGAGTTGCGGTTGTGGCGAATCGTTTGGGACCAGACGGCTATGAACATTGAGACACAGGTAGGCAGGCCGTGATTCGTTGTCTGAACCTTTTGCGAAGTTTGTTACCGCGTCAACCGCCGTGACCGGAAGGTATTCTTTACATCAAGTGCACCAACGCCGGTCAACAGGCCTGATCCCGCCTAGGCGTAATCTTTGGGGACACTAGTGAGTGGCCAAAGGACTGATGAGCCTATACAAATATAGTACCATACATGGACACGGTTGTGTGGGGCACGCGGTGAGGAGGACCAGAGAAGTTACTCCTGATGAGAGTGGCCGAGCCCACTAAGGTTATATTGTGTATAGTATAAGGTTAGTGTGATATGTGTATTGCTATGGTTCCTTTAAAGAGGTTATTATTGCATTATAGGAAACTGGTTGCATTCATATGGTGGTTGTGTATTTCTTGCCAGGGAAAATATACATCCACAGGGATCCTGGGTAGTGGAGGCGCTGCGCTAATAAGTGTTATCTGCAGGCTCCCAGCTAGCGGAGGCTCAGATCTCCTGGAGCCGCAGGTGCGTTGCAGTTACCGTAGTCTCTTTTTGGGAGCGTCAGAAAGAGGGCTACATACCTCTTGAATATGGTTGTCCCCAGAGTATAAGCATTCATTCATATTTATAAACACTCTTGGTTCTAACATTGAACAAGATAATGCTAATGAAACATTCAACTTGTAATCTGTCTCCTAGAATCTGTTCTTTCTGTTTATGAGTTTATCTTAAGGTCTTCTCCCCACCCTTCCCATTAACTTTTTGGGCAGGCTCCTGAACAGTGGGTGGACCGCCTGCCCAACAAATGTGTTTCAAAATTTTCATTGTATTTTAATATCTGCCCCGTGAAGCTTGTAGGGATATTGCTTGTGTGGTTGTCATGGAGACCAGAAACAAAGATGGCACTACTGCATACATAATACATTATGCTGTCAGATCCCTGAAGCTTGAATCTCTAGTCTTGCTCAGCAGGGGTAGTAGAGTAATCCATGAGCTCCAATTTGCATTAACTATTATACTCCAAATCTATCCTACATTCTATAAAGCCTTAATTAGACACTTCCTTTGTAGCTATTTAAACGTGCTTGTATATGCAAACAGTTTCCAGCTCAGCACAGCGGGTGTGTTGCTGTTGTTGTCTCTATACCGGGCCTGTTTGAGATCCCGTCCCAAGTTTTTGCTTCCTGCGTGGAACTTGATATGTTACTAGAATGTTTTATGTGCTTGCACTGGCATTATTGAGGATTTTTTTCAGACTGTGGGTCTATTCACAAATCAGTACAATTGGTTTTAAGTGCGAACGTGCCCTTACAAGCGCGATGCTGCCTCTCTGCTATTCACAAAGCAGTGAACGGTTGTGCAGGATTGCGCGTAAATGGATTTTTCTCCCCATAAACGTCAGTGAAAAAAAAGTCGGACATGGCCAAACAAGGCAAACCCGCCGAGTTTTTTTTGCCATATCTGCTATTCAAACAAGCAGGGATACGTTTTCGTACTGTAAAGCCTCACATTTCTTTTACCAGTAAAAGGCTGGGCAAAAAAGAGATGGAGACATGCATAAAAGCATTTTTTTCTCACACAGCCTTAATACAAGAGGCCGGAGGGGGGGGTCTCAGGGTGTATGGTATTGTATGTCATTTATTATATAGCGCCAAAAGGGTACTCAGCGCTTCACAAAGAATACAGTACGGGGAATTATATAATACAAAAGTGCAGCAAAATCAGACCATAGAAAGGAAACCATATGCCCAGAAGAGCTTACAAATCTAAGTTGGTATGATGGGAGGACTTACAGAGACAGCAGGTGAGGGAATGAGTGCTGTAGATGACAGTGCTTTGTCCACAATGGGTTGTAGGAGTAACTGTGGGTGTGGAACAATAGCTATGAGTGCAGGCTGTTGGGATGCTTGATGTGTGTGGGGTGAGTTTTAGGGTGGTCAGATTAAATCAGAAGTTTAACACCATTTTATTTATTTATATAAATTTACCAGGGACGTATACATTGAGAGTTACCCTCCGTTTTCAAGTATGTCATGGGCACAGAGTAAAACAAATATACATGGTTACAAGTACAGTTACATAAATGAACAAGGGTTACTTATATACAAGACATTGCGTGCAAAGTTAAAGAAAATATATATATGAATGTATGATGAACAGTTACAGACCAGATTAAAGTGTGAACAGCCTTAGATTTGAAAGAAATTAAGCTGGTGGTGGATTGAGAGTCTTGGTAGGTTGTTCCAGGTTTGGGGTGCACGGAAGGAGAAGGAGGAAGAGTCCGGATACTTTGTTGAGCCTTGGGACCATGAATAGTCTTTTGTAGTCTGATCTCAGGTGATAGGTGCTGCATGTGGTAGGGGTAGGAGCTTGTTCAGGTAGCGGTGGTAGCTTGCCAGAAAGTATTTGAGGGTGAGACAGTGAAGGTGAACTTGCGCCTAGACTCGTGAGGACCAATCTAGTTCTTGAGCATTTCGCAGTGATGTTGTGGTTGCGTTGCATGGGAGAACAAAACGAACAATTGAATTGTTTAGAGGGTGTCAAGTTTGCTAAGGTGGGGTTGAGGCGCCAGCAATAACTATGCTCCATAGTCAATAATTGGCATTAGCATCTTATTTATATTTATTATAAAAGATTTACCAGGAGTAATACATGAGAGTTACCTCTCGTTTTCAAGGATGTCTGGGCAAGAGAGTAAAACAAGATAATACATGGTTACAAATACAGTTACATAAATGAACAAGGTATTTATAATTATTACAATCTTGGTTTGTTGTGGAAAGGGAGCGATCCAGTCAGGGATACATCATGTAAATAAAAAAATTATAAAACAATAATTGTGCGAATTGTGATATATATTGGCTTGTTTATGAATCTTGGCTCTAATAGAGAACCTACTACAGCAACAGTAAAAAATATTCGCTTTTGTCTGATCAGTCAGGTAGTGAGGAATGTGTGGGGTGTCTTAAGGTTAAAGTTAGCCTCATCCGGTCCTGCAAAGCAGACTATTCCAGTGATATAAATGGTTCAAGCCTTTATTTTCCCTTTTTATGACGCCTTATTTTCTTTAGTTTCTTACTGAAGCCAAAGTTCAAACAAATATCCCAGACACAAAGAAAACGAAAACACTTCTACTCATGGGGTCCTCAGCACAAGTCTTCCTCACTAGTGTTGAACTCCCTGCTTGAGTATGCACTTTGCTTGAATGCTTTATCACTAATAACGCGTGCTTGGCTTCCAACATCCAGCAGGGAATATTCATCCCACAGGGAGGCAACTGAGCTAGTTGGATATTAATGCAGTGATAGAGAAAAAAACTTGCCTGAGAAGTATGGTTATTTGAGCGAAAAGCTGTTAATAATCCAGGAATAGGGTTGAGGCAAAGACTTGTGCTGAGGACCCCATGAGTAGAAGTGTTTTGTTTTGTTGCCTGGGAATTTGGTTTGAACTTTGGCTTCAGTAACGAAACTAAAGAAAATAAGGCGTCAGTTTAAAAAGGGAAAAATAAAGGCTTGAAGCATTTATATCACTGGAATAGTCTGCTGTGCGAGGACCGGATGAGGCTAACTTTAACCTTAAAGAACACCACCAAATTCCTCACTACCTGACTGAGTCAGACAAAAGCGAATATTTTTTACTGTGTGTAAGTAGGTTCTATTGAGCCGAAGATCAATAAACAAGCCAATATTATAAATCACAATACTGCACCAATTATTTTGTTATGTTATATGTTTTATTTACATGATGTATCACGGACTGGATACGCTCCCTTTCCACAACAAACCAAGACTGCATCCGTGGAAAATCTTAGCAATTTTCCTGGAAAGGTTTGAGAGTATCCTGTTGTGGGTAACATCTTGATTTTTATTTTATTTTGTTGTCTATATATATTATTTTTTATTTTAAAAGGAAATTGTGGCGCCTAGGAAGTCTTATAAGTATATACATTATTACAAGACATTGCATGCACAGTAAAGAAAAATATATATTTGAGCGTATGAAACAGTACCAGACCAGATTAAAGTGTGTGAGACAGCCTTAGTTTGAAAGAACTCTAGCTGGTGGTGGGATATGAGAGTCTCTGGTAGGTTGTTCCAGTTTGGGTGCACGGAAGGAGAAGGAGGAACGTCCGGATACTTTGTTTGAGTCTTGGGACCATGAATAGTCTTTTGGAGTTGATCTCAGGTGATATGTAGGATGCATGGGTTAGGGGTGAGGAGCTTGTTCAGGTAGCTGGTGTAGCTTGCCCAGAAAGTATTTGAGGGTGAGACAGGAAAGGTGAACTTTGGCCTAGACTCTAGTGAGACCATCAGTTCTGGAGCATTTCGCGCAGTGATGTGTGTTGTAGTGCATTGGAGAACAAAACGACAAATTGAATGTAGAGGGTGTGTCAAGTTTGCTAAGGGGGTTTGAGGAGCCGAGCCATATACTATGCCATAGTCAATAATTGGCATTAGCATCTGCGTGCAATACGCTTTCTGACCAGGAGACTTAGGGAGGATTTGTTCCTGTAAAGTACCCCTAGTTTGGCATAGGTCTTGGTTGTCAGGGTATCAATGTGCATCCCGAATGTAGTGGGAGTCAAACCATAAGCCAGGATTTAAAACTAC
The DNA here is from genome assembly GCA_036426205.1 of Ascaphus truei. Taxonomy (NCBI): domain Eukaryota; kingdom Metazoa; phylum Chordata; class Amphibia; order Anura; family Ascaphidae; genus Ascaphus; species Ascaphus truei. The sequence continues at coordinate 5,779 of WSYH01015285.1, forward strand.
AGTGACAGGGTAGGGTGGTGGGAGCGGTTGGTTCTAATCAGGAGCTCAGTCACGGAAGCTTTACAAACTTAGTCTTGGTCCCAAATACCAGTTACAGTCTTGTCAGTGTGTTTAAAAACAGTTTGTTTGGGAAATCCAGTTTTCGAGTCTCAAAAAGTCCGACTGAAGTTATGTGTGAGGTCAGAGAGGTTATGGCTGTGTGCATACAGGATTGTGTCATCTGCATACATGTGTATTGAGGCTTCCTTACAAGCTGTGGGAAGATCATTAATGAACACTGAGAAAAGTAGGGGCCCCAGAACAGAGCCTTGCGGTACACCACAGGGTGATCCAGGGGTTGGAGTTAGAGCCGGAGATGGACACATGTTGGGATCTTCCTGATAGGTAGGACTGAAACCAGTTTAAAGGATGTTCCCTATTCCAGAGCTCTGGAGTTTGTTAGCAGATAACATGACAATGTGCAACGCCGTCAACTGTGTCAAAAGCCTTTGCAAAATCTAGGAATACTGCACCAGTAAGTTGTCCCCGTTCCATTCCACACTGGATTTCATTGCAAACTTTTAGCAGGGTAGTAACGGTTGAGTGTTTGGGACGAAACCCAGAATGGAATTGGCTAGGGAAATTTGTCTTGGTGTAGAAATCGCTTAATTGGGAGTGGACACATTTTTCCATAACTTTGGATAGAATTGGGAGAAGTGAGATTGGCCTGTAGTTTGAGACAGTGTTTTTGTCCCCACTTTTACAGGGAAAGAGGTGGCAGGGAGCGTGGTGAGATCAGGTGTGTATATCTGGGTTCATATTCTGGAGGCCAGGGTCATGTGTAGTATGATTAGCCCAGATAGGTTCAACTCGTTCCTTATAGAAGCACAACAAGTTCTTTGTCTTTCTTCACTTTATTAAGGGAAAGCGGCAATAAAGACAGGCACTTGTGGATGATGGTGTTGGGAGAGAATGTCTCTATGGTGAGTGCGCTTGATAGTGGGGAAAGGTGAAAAAGGATAAGTCCATGCCAGTAGAGCAAATTACAGGAGGGGTACTCACTCAGCCGGTGGGAGGTGGAAAGGGAAGTGCCAGTGTATGCTGGGTAGCAACATAGCCTGGGGACAGACCATCTGTAGGCAAGGCAGAGTGGGAGAAGGCAGACTAACCCAATCTGAGGGAAAGGCTGAGATTGCTATAGCAACTCACTGAAATGTCTAAGTAAACAACAAGTGTAGCAAAATGTTGCTCTTTCACATGCAGCAAGCTGCTGGAACAGGGGAATAACAGGCAACTGAACAAGCGAGAAATGAATCCCATAAGCTGAAAGGGGAGACAGAGGAATATGGAATCTAGTTCCAGGACAGTTCAGGTTTAGGGGAGATCCCCGAGCAGCATGAAGGAGTAGATAGATGCTGTTAATAGAGGATTTGTGTGGGTTTTTTATTGAGGGGTAAAGAAGTTGTTGGAAGTGAGGTTTATAAATAATGGTGCATTGGGGAGTGGGAAAGTTGGAGAGAACAGAGACGTTCACAAAGGGTGAGGAAACAGTAAACAGAAAAATCAATAGGGAGGGCATAGTGAGATACAGGAGGAGAGACTTCCCAGTTATTGGAGGATAGGAAGAGTACAAATAATCACAGCATTTAGCATGTCAAGATCTCACAGTTGCAAAGTTGTTGTGCAGAGTTGAGATTTTCCTCTAATCTTCACCTCCAATTTCAACTCCAAAATTAACTCTACCGACACTTTAAATGTGACACTTTGATGTTACACACAGCCATATGGCTCACAGCTAAGATAGACTGTCTTAAATACTCTGATCACATGCATTTGACTAACAATTAAGTGAGGGGGTTGCCTAATCAACTCACAGAAACATACCAAGCAGTTGTTAATTAGATTTAAGTTCTCTTTCAATTGATAGGAGAATTCAGCTCACAGAAACATTTGAAGAAATTAATCAGAATGTTAGTCCAGTTATTCAGAATGCATCCATGATTAAAGATATAGAAAGAAAACATCCAGAGATGATAACTCCAAAATTAACTCTACAGACACTTTAAATGTGACACTTTGATTTTACACACAGCCATATCGGGGTGGTCCATGTGGGTGTCCGGGGGCCTCCAGATGGTTCCCGTTGGTGTCTGGGGGTCCTCTTGTTATTCCCACTGGTGTCCGGGGGTCAGACTGTGTGCGCGCATGCGTCAGACTGTGTGCACGCGTGCGTCAGACTGTGTGCGCGCGTGCGTCAGAGCATGCGTCAGACTGTGCGCACGTGCGCCAGAGCATGCGTCAGACTGTGTGTCAGAGCGTGCATTAGACTGTGCGTCATTGCGTGCGTTAGACAGTGCGTCAGACTGTGCGTCAGAGCGTGCGTCAGAGCGTGCGTCAGACTGTGCGTCAGAGCGTGCGTCAGAGCGTGCGTCAGACATGTGCGCATGCGTGCGTCAGACATGTGCGCGTGCGTGCGTCAGTCTGTGCGTGCGCGACAGAGCGCGTGACAGACTGTGCGACAGACAGTGTGTGTGACAGACTGTGTGTGTGACAGACTGTGAGTGTGACAGACTGTGAGTGTGACAGACTGTGAGTGTGACAGACTGTGAGTGTATGTGTGTGAGAGGGGGAGGAGGGGGAGGAGGGGGAGGCGGGGGAGAGAAGAGAAGGGGGAGAGGAGAGAGGAGGGAGAGGAGAGAGGAGGGGGAGAGGAGAGAGAAGGAGGGGGAGAGGAGAGAGAAGGAGGGGGAGAGGAGAGAGAAGGAGGGGAAGAGGAGAGAGGAAGGATTTTTCTCGTCTCGCGCCTTCATTTTCTCTCCTCTCTCCTTGCTGTGTTCCCTTCTCTCTCCTTCTTTTTCTCTTCCTCTCTTCCTTGTTCTTTCTTCTCCCTTTTCTCGGGATAGCGTCGGTCTTCTATAGTATTGGATGCGCAGAGACGTTAGACTTTTTTTCATCGCTCTGTCCGCTCCCCCGACTATCCTCAGGGGACTCAGGGCGCAGCGCCAACCCTCCCTTACCTCGCCTCCAAAAGCCGTCAGCTCTCCGTCGCCCGCAGGGTCCCTCCTCTCGGCGGTTCCCGCTCCTCCTCCTTCTTCTCAGTGGCAGGCGCGGGTCCTCGTCCACCGCACACACGTGTGTCCTCCTCCAATGTTGGTCGCTTGCAACACGCAGCTTACAGAGCGCTGCGCCCAGCGTCCACTCTTCTACTCCTGCTGAAGGCTCCGCCCCGTACACCGCACGGGTGTAATCAGAGTACTACTGCCAGCCACACCAATCCAGAGAGGCTCACTGCAGTCCTCCAGACCCGCCCCCATCCCTGATTGGTCAGCCCCCCTTATCAGCATCTCTGAACCCTCACTCATCGCTCGACATAGTCTCGTATGGATGTGTTTGGTGTACTCTCGGTTACTACAGGTTCTGACACGGCTCGTACGACTACCCCCTTGACTCTCGACTTTCGCTCTCCATTGACTACATATACTTTGGCATCCCACGATCACGGCTTGGACTTCAACCTTCCTCATCTCTCCGCTCGGCAAGAAATCACTATTCTAGTCCTGTACCCGGTACCGGCAATTATTGTCTACGTTACTTACATCTGGCTGGCAACGCTAATACCACACTAACGGACACGCTCCCTTTCTGCGGGTGTGTGTATCCTACTTCCCCCTTCAGCACAGGGATGGGTCTGGTCTGGCGGGCAAGCACCGGCGTACCAGAAGGAGAAGAGGAAGAGGATAGAGGAGAGGAGATAGGCAGCGAGGAGGGAGGAGGGGAAGGGGGGAAGAGGACAGAGGAGGGACAGGAGAGAGAGGAGAGGGAAGGCGAGGAAATAAAAGGCGGAGAGGAGGAAAGGGGGAGCGGAGAGAGGGGATAGAAGAGCGGAGGGGAGAGAGGGAGAAGGACGGAGAGATGTAGAGGAGAGGGTCGAGGGAGAAGGAAAGACAGGAGAGGAGAGTGGGAGGAGAGAGGAGGGATAGGGGAAGGGGAGAGAAGAGAGGACAAGGTGGACGGAGAGAGGAGGGGAGGAGAAGAGAGGGTAAGAGAGGAGGGAGAATGGGAGAGAGAAGGAGAGAAGGGGGAGAGAGGGAGAGAAGGGGAGAGTACAGGGCATAAGAGAGTAGGGGAGAGGAGACATAATGGGAGAGAGGAGGGGGAGGAGGGTTCAGTCTGTGTTGAGGGATATGAAAACACTGACAATTTCTTGAAATTCTTCCAAGTTTCTACATTGTTTGCAGCCTGATTCCCTCAGGAATCACCTGTCAGGTCATTGGTCTTTTTCCCAAGGTTTGCCAGCTCAACATTACAAAAAAAAAAAAAACATAATGAAAAATGATAATACAAATAAGGTGTCCTGTTGTGGGTTCAATGCAATACCCTGTTGGTTGTCTTATGCCTCGCCAAAGCTAATAGTTCACATAACTTTGGGGGCTGGTAGCTCAAGCATATTAACCAAAGACATATCCCACACTGGTGATATCATTTCAAACAGTAAATTATTGACATATAGTATAATATATGGTATAATTGACTATGAGGCCACCAATCTATTCTGTGATCTCTGTGTCTGTTATGTAGATTTGGCAAACGGAGCACAAACATTCAGGATGACTTCTCATCCAGGACAAGCTAATATATATATTAAAACTCAAAAGTGTTTGATTGTTTAGTAGATTGGGGAATCTCATGGTCCGCCGGTTTGCCCACCCATGAACCACGCCCCACACCCCCTCCAATGCACGTATGATTATTATGCCTTTCTCTGCCCCTCCCACTCTTACAATCTACCCTACTCTACCTTTTCACATCTCTACCTACACCCCCGCACACTTGCATACAAATCTCACCTCCATAACAGACACTCATGCCAATACATTATGCTTTTTGCCCCACAAATGCCCCATTCCCCCTCGTCGCAAATTAGCCTTCACACAAAAGATCCTGGATTAATCTCTTAGTTTAATTCATTAGGTATTATCTGGTAATTTAGCACAGATTGGGGGAATATGAATTCAGTGAGTTTGGATCTGTCAGAAATGTACTGTAGTCTCATTAAGCACTGCCAGATGTAGCCAGACGTACTGTCTCCATAACCGCAAGAAACTAGTGTAAATCCCCGGCTTTATTTGCATTTTGTCAACACTGTGTGGCCCGCGACTGAGCCGCAGAAGCAAAATGGAGTTTAGCTGCACCCATAGTTTTCTTTGCATAATGATAGGTGGCACTAGTGTGCTACTAGTGTGTCTTAATCTAAATGAATATAACCCACCCCTTATTCCGTTAATTCATATGATATCCCATTCATTTCATGTAAATCACCACTCATTCCCATACAAACTTCAGATTGCTTTAAAGTGTGGCCTTTTTTTATTAGAGTACAGTAAATGACAGTTTAGAGATAAATAACAAAGAATTTGGAAATAATACAATCGTCCTTCAACCAACATCTTCTTCTGGCTATCTCTTGTACAGTTTCATCTGTAAAATTAATTGTGAAGATTATTATAATAATTGAGAATAAATTGATACATGAATTTCACTGTGTGGAATGTGTACTACTGATAAACTGCACATGTGTGTACTATGAACCTGTATGGAATGCATATGCGTGTCATTGAATTTCTGCGCATGCGTGGTTCTATGGTACCTGTATGAAAGCATATGTGGGTCTTGATTTTTTTTTGCGCATTGCGAACTGTATGTGTGAACTGTATGGAACGCATGTGCATACAGGTATTGACAATTGAATGGAACGCATCATTACCTTCATTATCCATTATCGCTGGTGTTGATGTTGATCACTAAATAAGGGAACTGCTCGCACACCTATATAAAGCAAATATATTAAATACAATACCGGTGCTCCTGGTTCAGGATTCTGCTGTGGTAATCAATATCACTATGGAAATGGTGGAAATACAGGGCACTGCGGATTTTAGTAAATGCAAATTTATTGCCAATAGATACGACTGACGTTTCGGCCTCACTGGCCTAATCAAAAGCAAATGGCCATTCTAAAATCCCACAGTGCCCTGTTCTTCCACCATTTCCGTTGATGTTATAAGCCAGCCAAACCTGAAAATAAAGGATTATAATAAGGATTACAACAATGACTAAAATAATGAAACGTCTTTTGAAATAATATAGTCTTCTCCAACCGACATTTTTTCTTGTTTTCTCCGTTGCAGGTTCAAATGTAAAATAATTGTGAGAGTATTATGTAGAGAAGAAACAGATGCATTAATTAGCTTACATTACTTTACAGTGTTGCTGGATGTGTTTCCTTCCCAAATATGGTGTGGGTATTGTTCAGGCCTGCCGAATCGCACAAAAAAGGGAAGAAAACAAGGGTAAACAATGCCAACAAAAATAATAACTGTATTAAAAACTGTATTATTCAATAAATTCATGTTTCAGTTATAGTTTCAATCACTGATTTAGTCCAGGTTACAGTCCTCTTATACCGTAAGAGTCTATTGATTGTGTCTTTCAATCGTCTCAATTGCTCACTCGGTTTATTTATACTGCTTCTTCAGTCCTTCTAAAATTTATCTCCTCAAATTTTGGGAATAGCCATTTATACCCCTGGAGCCATCACCGTTCACATTTTTCTACCACTGGGAATAACGATCAAAAAGTTACAGGGTGTTAAATATTATCGGGCTAATCGACTTGGCTGTCCCTTGCGGTTTCGAACATATCTTTACAAGTGTCCTCTGTATTACGTAAAGTGGGGATCTATTGGATCTCCACGGGCAGTGATTCTGTGCCATTTTGCTTCCGTGGAGTGCCACAGATGTGCTCTGGAAATCAGCCACAGGTAACCTCACTGGGATGTCATTGGCAATTTGTTCCCTACTCTAGACCAGGCTCATAGCCTCAATTTTCTCATTGCTGCCTGGGAGCTGGGTGCTTCATAACATCTGGTAATTGCATGGAGACACAGCGGGTGGGAGGGGGGAGAGGTTATCTCCAGATGTCTTGCTCCTCCTCCTGCTGTTGTGTATTTTAATCGATTGAGACCTGCAATGTCCCTTTCCATTCCCACCATGTCCCTGTGAGGAGTTTGGGTTCCCGGCGGCCCGTGCGCCGGCCCCCTCCTCACCTTCGTTAACCCCCCGCTGGCCGTGGTGCGTGCCCTCGATGGCGTCGCTTACCTCTCTGACTGTCCTGGAGGTTCCTCGCCGTCCCCGGCTGTCTATACCGTTCCTGCTGGCTCTCTCTCCCATGCGGCTGCCATGTGTCCCGGCCACGCGCGTTGTACAGCGCGCGCCGGGTGAAGATAATCTATTCACATGCTCTAGCAGTGAAACCACGCCCCCCAGCAGACTAATAGGCCTCCTACCAGAATAAGAGTCTCACCTCTCCTGCCAATCAAGTGGACCTATCCAGGATAGCTCCACGCATTCCTCCACGGCCTGCCTCCACCTTCTGATTAGTAAGCTGTACTTTATAATGCCTGTCCTCCCACTCATTCATTGCTCGACATAGTTTCCACTTGGACACTACTCTGGCATTCTCTCTGTTATTCTCTCAGGTTACGACTTGGCTTGGCGGACCTTCTTCTCTGGCTCTCGACCCCTTCTTGGACAACGACCTTCCGGAATTCTCCAATCCCTGACGTTGGCTAAAATGGCAACGACGACGGCACTCTTTTCTCTCGGTACCGGCAAGTATTGCTAGCTAACATCACCTGGCCTGGCAACGCCTGAATACCACACTCCGGACGCGCTCCTTTTGCTGCGGGTGCATGCCCATATACATTCCTCACCTCAGTAGAAGGGAGGGTCGGTCTGCGGGCAGCACCGCGTAACATATGTCGAGCCCACAAGAGCAGACCAAACTGATGTGGGACTCTAAATGATGGCCATGTACCAACAAATCCAGGCCTTAACGGATCAAGTGGCTCTCCTCTCCCAAACAGTTACAGGACCTTTCTCTACAGGCACCACCTCGCCTGCGTGCGCCACCGACGCAGTCCGATTCAACATCCACTTTATCCTCAGCTCCGAAGATTCCGGCTCCGAAGCCTACGCAGTGGACCCCCACGCTTGTCGTGGCTTTCTCAACCAGTGTGAGATCCTTCGAGATGGCTCTGCAGTTGTTATTTACTGGTCGGAAAAAGGTAGCTTATGTGTACAGTCTTCTTACAGGTAATGCACTGGCATGGGCCTCTCCGATCTGGGAACTTCGCCCTATTACCCGAGATTACGCAGCCTTCAGAACGAGACTTTCGACAGGTCTTCGATACCCCCCCCGCACGACTGCTTCTGATTCCCTGCTGCAGCTTACACAGGGACGTCGGCCTGTGGCCCATACGCCTTGGAATTCAGGAACCATAGCAGCTGAGACTCATTGGGGTCAGGAGGCCTTAGTCTCCGTCTTCTGAAAGGCCTATTGGACTCCTTGAAGGATGAACTTGTCTTCAAACAACAGAGGCCAGACTGCTGGAGGACCTCATCACCCTGGCCAATCGTATGGACCAGCGTCTTCAGGTACACCGCACTCAGCATCAGCAACCCCGGTCTATGCCTTTCCGTGCTCCCTTCTCCAGGTTCTCTATGACCTCGAGACCCGTCTTTCCCCGCTGCCTGTGCTAGAAGCCCCAGAGCCGATGCAATTCGGAGTCCAGCAACTCAGGCATCCTTCCGACAATTTCGCTCAACCGGAGAGTCTGCCATCATTGCGGATCTTCTCAGCAGCTACCCCATGACAATCTG
>WSYH01015286.1:0-14477 GCA_036426205.1 Ascaphus truei
AAATGTACTAGACAATATGCAATATGAATATACAATGTCCAGTGCATTTTCATATAATAACATTGCTTGCCTTACGTTAAAAACCAGGGTTATTGTTCACACAACTAGAAATTAATTGTCCCAAATGGATACTTTATTACATTATACATGTTTTCACGACATATGTTTAATCATAGATCAAAACTTATGTATCACCAAAAATGAATTATCCATAAGAACATTAGTTGAATATACTAACATGATAAATATTGGTGAACAATTTTTCTCCCTCAATCCACACATGTAACCTCCATTTCAGATTTTAGATTCGCCACATTATGCATTTGTATGTTATTCATGTTTTGTTGTACTTGATTTAATGTGTGTTTTTACCATGTTAGTTTTATTTGTTTAGGTCATCCCCACATGCTTTTCTTGTAAGTCAAAACCCCCCCCCCCTCCCCCCCCCCCCTCCCCCCCCCCCCTTTTTTCCTTCTCCCATCCCTCCTTGCCTCCCTGGGCACCCTTTTTGCACTACATAGCCATGTATCGCTATGTGTTGAGGACTCTCTGTTGTTGTTTATAGTCGTTGCCTAGCAACGACGTGCTACGTATCGGCAAAGGGGTCTGGGCGCTGAAGTCAGATGCGCGTCATTCCCCCTGTCCTCAGACATACCCAGGGCAGCTGGCATTACTATTGGCTGGGAGCCTCAGCCAATGAGGCTATAGCTTGGCGATTTCTAGCCAAAAGGAGTAGCGCTAAGACGCAGGGGGAGGTACTTCACCCCCCTTCAAAGTTATACACGGCAAATAGTCATTCTGTGCGCAGGGAGTCCCAGCCAATTAGATTATAGATTAGCGATTTTCGCGCCAAAAGCAGGGAGCGCGATGACGTAGGGGGGCGGGCTTAGCCATTTAAATCAGTGGGGATGAATGGTGCGGATCAGCTCTATGACTAAGGACTATACCAGTCCGAAACGCGTCAGAGTGTGTGTCCCCTGTACCATGCTGTTTCAATAAAGGATTTTTAACAACACCTTGCTGGTCCTCTACCCTATTTTGCTGTGCACCGCAGGAGTCTTTGGATTTCTACCTCTACTTTTTTAAGGATAATTTGCGAGTAAACCTTTGGAGGTCAATCACAGTCTGGAACAAGTGGAAGTCCTGAACCGGGGCAAAACCCAGTCCCTTATTTAGTAGAGATAATTGTGCATGGGAGAGTTCCACTCCTGAGAGATTAATGACGTTATTATCACACTCATCTATGTGTACTTCTTTCTTTTTGGTCTCCCGCGAGTTTCCACGTTTTCTCCGCGATCGTCTGGTTCGCGGCGTGATCGTGTTCCTGTGGATAAAATTGTAATACATCCTACACCATTTATCTTTTGAGATGTGGTTGCAAAAAATTGTATGTGGGACGAACCATTCGGCCAGTCAAGACCCGCATTGCCGAGCATGTCAGGCTTATTAAAAAGAATGATGTATCTCATCCAGTTCCCAGACACTTCTCCAGATGCCCTAAAGGGGGAATAGCCAACTTTTCCTATATGGCAATTGAACATATCCCTTGTAACGCTAGAGGAGCCCATAGAGAGGGGGTATTAAATAAACAGGAAATGTATTGGGTGTACACTCTGAACACACTCCATCCGGCCGGCATCAATCAGGAGTGGGAACTGAAACACTTCCTGATGGGGTAATGGCTAAGTTTTGGGGTGGGTTCACAGTGTTCACCCAATTACATTGTGATCTGGGAGGTGACATATTAAGTTACTGTCTGTCATGCGGTTGCCACTGTATTCATGGATATGAATTATGTGAATAAATTGATAAAATGTTTATATCCCTTTAAAGTGAATCTTGATACTGAAAATGCTTTATAAGTACTGAAAAGATTTTATAAGTACTAGATATATGAAATCCTTTGTTATACATCTGTATACTTCCATTAATTGATATAGCTTTATATAATAATAATGATGCTGGTAACTTAAAACATCAGTAGTTGTGTTTTTAAATTTATCCATTATATGTTCTGTTTTGTTTTTAAGATTTTTCATGTGTATGTTGTAAATACCTTGTTGTGCAGCCATTGCTATGGGGATTGTTGGGGAGATAGTTATCCACTTTAATGATTAATCTACCACAGGTGAGGTTTAAATACGTTCCCTGTTTCTATTGGTGGCATACACTCACCACTCCCTATATCTATTTGGCTGCCATACACTATCAGCACTCTTTGAAAAAGTCCATAGCCTGGACGAAACATGTTAGAGTGGTTGCCTGATGTTTGCTGCTAGTGATCAATAAAGTTTTTTTAGACATCCATGCGTTGGCTGCTGAAGTTGCTGTGAACCACGGACCATCCTACCCCCTTCTTCCTGTAACATGGAACATCCCCCTTCCTAACCACGTCTGTGCAGTGTAACATGGAACATCCCCCTTCCTAACCATGTCTGTGCAGTATAACATGGAACATCCCACTTCCTAATCACGTCTGTGCAGTATAACATGGAACATCCCCCTTCCTAAACATGTCTGTGCAGTGTAACATGGAACATCCCCCTTCCTAACCACATCTGAGCAGTGTAACGTGGAACATCCCCCTTCCTAACCACGTCTGTGCAGTGTAACATGGAACATCCCCCTTCCTAACCACGTCTGAGCAGTATAACATGGAACATCCCCCTTCCTAACCATGTCTGTGCAGTGTAACATGGAACATCCCCCTACTAACCATGTCTGTGCAGTGTACATGGAACATCCCACTTCCTAACCACGTCTGTGCAGTGGAACATGAACCTCCCCTTCAACTATGACCTCTATGCAGTGTACATGGAACATCCCCCTTTCAACCCATGTCTTGGCAGGGTAACATGGAACATGCCCCCTCCTAATCACGGCTGTGCTGTAGTGTGTAACATGGAAACACCCCTTCCCTAACCACGTAATGTGAAGTGTAACATGAAAAATCCCCCTTCCTAACATGTCTGTGCAGTGTAACATGGAACATTCCCTCTAACCAGTCTGGACATGATAACATGGAACATCCCCTTCCTAACAGTCTGTGCAGTGTAACATGGAAAATCCCATTCACTAATCACATGTCTGTGCAGTGTAACAGGAACATCCCCTTCCTAACCGTCTGTGCAGGTAACTGGAACAAATACCCCTCCCAACCGTCTGTGCAGTGTAAATGGAATCCCTTCTACCAGTCTGTGCAGTGTATAACATGGAACATCCCCCTTCCTAACCATGTCTGTGCAGTATAACATGGAAACATCCCACTTCCTAATCACGTCGTGCATGAGTGTAACATGGAACATACCCCTTCCACTCACGTGCTGAGCAGCTATACGAACATGGAAATCCCCTTCCTTACCATGTCATAATGTGCATGTAACAGGAACATCCCCCTTCCTACACGTTCTGTGCAGTTGTAAATTGAAACATCCCCCTATAACCATGTCTGTCAGTGTAAACATGGAACACCCCCCTTCTAACCATGTTGTGCAGGTGTTACAGGGAACATCCACTTCCTCAACCAGTGTGTGCAGTGTTGTAACATGAAAACAATCCCACCGTTCCTAACATGTTGTGGCAGTGTTGTAACATGGAAATCCCCATTCCTACCTATCTGCCTATTGCGTTTGTAACATGAAGAACATCCCACCTGTCATAACCACTGTCTGTGCAGTTGTATACCGGAACATACCCCTTCCTAACCCTGTATGGGTGTCTTGTAACATGGAACATCCCCCTTCCTACATCACTGGCGTGCAGTGTTTGTAAATGGAAACACCCCCTTCATAACCACGTATGTGGAAGTGTAACATGAAACACCCCCATTCATAACACATGTCTGTGCAGTTGTAATACATGGAACATCCCCCTTTCGAACCATGTATGGGACAGTATAAAACATGGAAAATCCCCCTTCATAACCATGTGTGCAGTTGTTACATGGGAAATCCATCCCTATCATAACACGTGAGTTGAAGTGTAACGACCGTGAAACCCCCCCCTTCCCAAAGTCTGTGCAGTGTAACATGGGAATACATCCCCTTCCTAACCTGGTCTGGACAGATCTACATGGCAACATCCCCCTTCCTAATCACGTTTGTGCAGGTTGTAACATGAAAACCCCTCTTCCTAACCATGCATGTGCCAGTGTAAAGATGAAACATACCCTTTCCTAAACCCACGTCTGTGCAGTGTAAGGCTGCGTCCATAGGACTGCAGCCGTGCTGAGGCATGGCGGGGGCGTGTCGGGGGGGCAGGCCAGTGACGTCACGGAGCTGATCGCCCTCATTGGGCGAACCGCTCACTGGATGGCCCTGCGTCCCTTGAAGCGCTTGGATTTTAAAAATTTTGCAAGACTTACGCTACGCAAGCTACCGTAAGCGTAAGCGGATCCCCTGCCAAAGCACACCTTTTCTTCATTTGTACTTTCAGTCTTTCCGACATGGGTCTACAGCAGGGCATGCTAAGGCCCTGGCCGCCTAAAATGGACCTCTAAGTCTGTGCAGTTAACTGACCCGCCTAACCCGTGCAGTACGAGCACATCTCCAAAGGGTGCAGTGTTTTGCACCTCCCAAACCATGAATGTGTCAGGAACCCTTCGTGAGGTAACATGGATCTCCCCTCACAACATCGTGCAAGTGTAACTGAATCCCCGTCCTACCTTCTCGGTAACATGGCACATCCCTTAGTCTGTGTATGGATCTCACTCACCAATGTGCAGTTGTGTAACATGGGAACACCTCCTCAGCGTGCGGACATAACACTCCTACACGGTTGTGCAGTGTTGTAACACTGGAGAACAACCCTTACTACTAACCGTCTGTGCAGTGTAACCATGGAACCCAACCCCTTCCTTAAACCACGTATGTGCAGTGTTAAAATGGAAACATCCCCTTCTAACCATGTGTGCAGTGTTAACATGGAAACATCCCCCTTCCTAAACAGTCTTGTTAGCGTGTAACATGGAACATCCCCGTCTCACAAAAATGTTCGTGCAGTAGTAACATGGAACATCCCCCTTCCTAACCACGTCTGTGCAGTGTAACATGGAACATCCCCCTTCCTAACCACGTCTGTGCAGTGTAACATGGAACATCCCCCTTCCTAACCACGTCTGTGCAGTGTAACATGGAACAACCCCCTTACTAACAACGTCTGTGCAGTGTAACATGGAACATCCCCCTTCCTTACCATGTCTGTGCAGTGTAACATGGAACATCCCCCTTCCTAACCATGTTTGTGCAGTGTAACATGGAACATCCCCCTTCCTAACCATGTCTGTACAGTGTAACATGGAACATCCCCCTTCCTTACCATGTCTGTGCAGTATAACATGGAACATCCCCCTTCCTAACCATGTCTGTGCAGTGTAACATGGAACATCCCCCTTCATAACCACGTCTGTGCAGTGTAACGTTGAACATCCCCCTTCCTAACCATATCTGTGCAGTATAACATGGAACATCCCACTTCCTAATCACGTCTGTGCAGTATAACGTGGAACATCCCACTGCCAAATCACGTCTCTGCAGTATAACATGAACATTCTACATCACTTTCGCTTTCTCTCTTATGTTCCGTTCATTTAAAGCTGCAGTTCAGTCAATATCCTGCATGTGTGTTTTTTTTAATAAATCAGTTCTGTAGTAAGCAAAAATACTTTTAGCATTTTCTGTTTTTAAAAAAACAACTTTGAAAGACCAATTTTCTTGTATTCTATTTTAACAACCATTTGCTAAGGCACTGCCCCTTCATGTCCTGTCACAAGCCATGGCACACCCCTTTGTCAGCCCTGCCCTCCCTCTAGCACATGTCAGTGCAGGAGTGCTCATGAATATTCATGAGCTTCCACTGAGAGACAGAAGCAGAAGAAAAACAGATCCCTTCACTAATTATGTCACCATCAACAGAAGATCATCTACTGTTTATTATTACAGTTCATGTTTTACTCCAATTGTTGTCACAATTGTTTTAATCATTAAATGCTCTTTATATTTCAAATCAATATGTCTCACATTGTCTAAAGGGTAATACACTATTGTGGTGTTTTTTGCATTTCCCTTGTTTCCCTCTCTGAGGCAATCCTCATAGGAACATTACTGCACAATACTAACACATATCTATAACAAAATAACAATACAGTCCCACATACAGTACCCACACCATATACGTGCCCGGTGAGATACCCCAAAGTACTGAGGTGCCCTAGGCACCTAACCACCTGATATCCACAGAGCCAAGCTCACGCAAAGTGTATGGAGTAGCGCTACCCCCTGTGTGTGGCTGTTGGTGCACGTGGGTACCTTCCTGGTCTCCGTCCAGACCAGGGTATATGGAGATGATGGAACCGCAGAGATCCCACGACGCAGTCTACCAGATCCTTTCTCTCCGCCTGCCATGTTCCCCTCTTGAGGGAGCTGTGGTTGGAGGTTGTCCCATAATGTCTATATTGAGCCTGTGGTAAGGTCCAAGACAGCAGGCCATACACCGCGTGGTGTCCGTCCGACATTGATACTCAATACCACTATCAGCATTAGCGTAGTGACTACGGGGAAGTCACTATCTGGGGACCTTCCCTAAAGCAAACACAACTTGGAAGTAATTTAGGGCCTATCTTGGGCCTCAGGGGGAGAATCTGGCCTAATCCGGCCTAATCCGGGAGCCGCTGGCACCCAGACACTACCTTCTCCCTTGGTGTCCCTGCTCTAACTGTCAGCAACTGTCACAACTGCCAGCAACATTCTATCCTGCATCTGTGGCTCCTTGAGCCCTATTGGCTCTCCTGCCCACGTGGTATTGCAGCCCCTGAGGCTGCAGGGACTTGTAGTCCCTATGTCTCCTCTGCGGAGCCTGCTCTAATGCTGCGTCCATGGTTAGTGATGCCGGGTGGAGGCGCGCTGAGGCTGAGGGAAAGTTAGACCGCACGCCGTCCGGGGGCATGTCGGGGGGCGGGCCAGTGACATCACGGAGCTGGTTCGCCCTCATTAGGCGAACCGCTCACGTGAACGGCCCTGCGCTCCCATGAGAGCGAAAATGTTAAATTTTGCTAAGACTTACGCTTTCGCACGCTTGCGGAAGCGTAAGCGAGCCCCTGCTAAAGCCGCTCTCATTGCGGCTGCAGGGGCTCAGTGCTGAGCGTAAGCGCGCCTCAGCACGGGTCAGCGCATAAGCGCTGACCATGCTCGAGGCCTAAGATGGCGCTGCTTGCGGCCGAACTGCGCATGCGTGAGGCAAAACAAATGGCGTCCCCTGCTGTTGGGTGTGCCGCGGAGCTCCGGCAACTCGGTCGCCACACAGCCCTGACAGCCCGCAGCCTTACTGGAGCCCTCCCTCCATATATGTCGAGTCCGCCCGCAGCGCTGGCAGCACCCGAGCAGATCTGCAGCTATCCCCCCACCCCACAGACCCGAAGGAGAGAGAGAGGAGAGAACAGGGATATAGAGATAACCCTTCCTTGCCAGGAACACTGTGGAGGAATCGAAAGGATCTCCCCCACACACAGACATATGAATCGGGAATCCATGTAAGTGTAGCCAGGCCTGGTTTCACTGGCTATCAGTCTGCCCTCCTCCTGGCAATACGCCCCAGTAGAGCAGGCCTGCCAGGAGTAATCATGGATTTTCCCCACCTCTTGCGGCTTCAGTGACACACAGGGGAGGCGGTGCAACTAGGCCTTGTGTCCAATCAGGGACTTAGGGCTGATTCCTGCTTTTCCTGTACTTAAGGTGCTGCATTTCCTAATTTAGGGCCTCATGCAGAGAGCAGCGCTATTTAGAATTGGAGAGGGGAATAAAATTTAGCTTTATTGGAGAGTTTTTTTCTCCATATGCAGAAAGGGCATAAAACTGCATTTACAATCGTTTCTGCATATGGAGAGTTTCAACCAGCGCTATGAGCGCTGTTGAAACTAGTGGGAAAGAAATCGTTTTTTTTTTTTTCTCCACCGGCCGCGGAGCGCCAGCTTCATGGTGGAGAGGAAAAATGTTGAAAATCGCGCCATTTTTTGGCGCGAACAGCCACTAGATGGCGTTCGCGGCTCTCTGCATACGGCCGTTTTAAACACTGGAGAGATTAGGATCTCTCCAGCCGCGCGGCGAGTTACAAGAAAAAAAAAAAATTGGCGCTTTTTTTAAAACTTGCCATTATCTGCCTTTCTCAAGGCAGAATTCGCCAAAACATGCCGCTTTCCCTGTTAGCGCTGCTCTCTGCATGAGGCCCTTAGTCATTTTTTGCCTCTACCTTTGAGAGAGGCCAGTCTACCCAAACCAGTTGTGCAGGGTGTGACAGTAGGGGGAAATATGGCTGCTGTTAATAAAGGTAAAGTCTGCCATTACCCCTACGTGTCAGTAATACCTTGGTATTGTATTATATGTTATGTATATATGTATGTCTTTGCTTGGTTCCAGCACCTCAGGAATCAGGGGTTAATATGTTGACATAGAATTGTTGCGAATGTTATGCTGTAGTTCAACCCACCAATCAGGGCCTGGGCAGGTAAGCAGCTCCTGGCCCTGAGTGTTGCAATGTTATGATTTAAGTGTATAAAAAGGTGGGAGGGAGACCCCTAGCAGACAGAGCCTGCAAAGAGTTAGGGGGCGGCCCCAGTCACTTCTACAGCGCATGGCTCGGCGTGCGCTGTGCTATCAAGCCCCGCCCCCCCAGTCCGGCCGGTCCCAGTCCCTACCTTGTCGCGCACCTTCCCCAGCGATGCGCGACAGGTTTTCAGGGAGGCAGGGGAATTTCAAATTAGCATCCGCGACGGAGGCATGGCCACGCCCCCGCTGGCGGTTCAGCCAATAAGGGCGAACCAGCCGCGGGACGTCATGGCCACGCCCCCGCAAACCCACAGCCACGCCCCCTCCCGTCGTAAACCTTCCCTCTCCCCTCAGACCGCCTATCGCGGTGCAGCGCCGTGCACGCGCCGCCCCCCCGCCGAGCGCGCGTGCCACAGTGAAGACTGGGGACTCAGCCTTAGGCTCTGCGGTCCCAGTAACTGCCTGTGCGCACGGCTCGGCGTGTGCTGTGCGTGTAAGCACCGCCCCTCAATGGGACTGGGCCCAGTAGTCACCTTCCCGCTGAAGGTGCAGCTGCGCCTTACTGCAAGGTGTTTTACAACTCAATGAAATTGAGTTTAGACCTTGCGACGGAGGCGTGGCCATGCCCGTGCCGGCGCTTCACCCAATGAGGGCGAACCAGCTGCGTGACGTGATGGTCACGCCCCCGCAAATCCCCGACCACGCCCCCTCCCGTCGCAAGCTCCCTCTCTCCTAAAAAGACAGCAGATCGCGGTTAGCGCTGTGCACGCGCCGCCCCCCCCCCCCCCCCCCCCGCCGGGCGCGCGTGTCACAGTGATGACTGGGACCACAGCCTTACAGAGGTGTTGCTGTGACAAGGAGAACTGCAGTGTCCAAGCCAGTGCTGGTCTCAGGCCTGAAAAAACAGTCCTGTAGGCACTGGGCAAAGAAAGAACAGGGGAAATCTCTGCAAGTAGGTCATTGCGACTAGTTAGGCAGGGTACCCCCCAGTGTCCCCAGTTGGGTATATGTCCCTGAGACTAGTTAGGCAGGGTATTCCCCTGTTTCCCCAGTTGGGTATATGTCCCTGAGACTAGTTAGGCAGGGTATTCCCCAGTTTCCCCAGTTGGGTATGTGTGATGTTGTGTGTTTTGTATAGTTGTGGATATGTTTTTCCAATAAATTAATTTTATAAACTCTTGTGTTCTGTCTGGCGATATTGATCCCTGGTATTAGTCCTGGTCTCCCGTGACACAGGCCTCTGCCAATCTGGGCCCTCCCTTAGGGGAGCAGCGGGAGACTATTCTGTGTTACATAAGATTTCATAGTTGGTTGAAGCAGACAGTGAGAAGTTAACACAAGGTCCCGGGGGCTGATAGATAAGCGACAAATGTACAGATTTGTGTGTGTAACCCGGTCCCCTCTGGTTCCACGGCTTCCCGTTCCCCCCCCTTCACCTCTGCCACCAGGGGGATGTTGCGGGGAGGTGCAGGAGGCGACGGGCTCGCCGGCGGCTCCCTCTGCAGGCACCGCCATGTTGGAGGTGCGTGCGCACGCACTTGCTGAGGCTTGCGCATGCGCAGGAAGAGTTGCGGCGGCTATTATGGTTCGCGCATGCGCGATACGCCAGGCACACACGGCAGCATTGAAGTGTAGTTTCCACTGGGACTACAAGCCCCATAAGGCTTAGGGACAGAACGTCAGCTGACAAGACACAGCTAATACGGCTCTTGTGCCTGATATGCCTCAAGTTATTTTTTAGAAAATGCACAAATCTGAAAAATAAATTAGCTCCAAGTGCCCTGGCAGAGGGGGAAAAAAAGACCCCAAAAGAAATTTCGCCCAAACCTTTCTGTTTTTAACTGCCTGCATTGACTGCTACATTGTAAGTGTGCACTTGTGAAGTGCTTTTTAATTTGATTAAATTTCCATACAGTCTGCGCTATGGTGTTTTTCCGTTTCCTGTCTTAGTGCACCCTATCCTTCCATCCTGCTACTCAGAGGCTCCTTCACGTGGGACCATTGTTCCTGCACACTTTAAGTGTGATATGCTAAGACTCACTAACACATGTGAGTATAATGTGTGCGGACTACTACGTCTAAACCGCTGATTCTGCAATACAGTGCTGTACTATTTTTTTATTCTCTTCTCTTGCATATGTGGTTTCCCGCTCCCTTACTACACCCATCCACTACAGCCAATACGGCTGCCAGATTCTCCTGCCCTAGGAAATATAGAGTTTGAGCGCTGAAGGTTGCGCAGTTGTGATCTGGACAGAGAGGGTGCAGGTAGGGTCCAGGGAGCAGTGCTCCCTCGGACTAGGCCAGAGTCCCCCAAGGTCCAAGGTAGATCCCCTGAGTCACAGTAGTGGTTGTAAGCTGTGTATGCTGCAGGGAAAGGCCTTAGATTGGGACCCTGATAGTGAGAGGCCTCAGCTGCATGACAGTATCTCTGAAGGTGAAGTGCGGCCTGCTGCCTGTGAGCAAAGCAAGGACACTCCAGCAGAGACTATTTTAAAGGGGTACACTCCAGCTGGAAGCCCTTTCCGGAGGCATCCGCCTACGGAGTCTCACAGCAGATGAGCCGGAGGATCTCAAAGTGCACTGCGCTGTGGAACAACGAGTGTTAAACTAATTTACCTGGTCAGGCCTGAGACCAGGGAGGTATTGTTTAAGTGCACTAATGGGCCCCAACACACAAAGGGAAGCGCGCTATCCCACACATACTCTTTGGGGGAGGGACGGGCTTGTGGACACTGCAGGGTAAAGTGCCCAGGCACTCCAGTACTTTGGGGGTGCCATCTGGGAGGTGTTATAGTGGGGCGAGGCCTTGCATCGCTGGGTTATGTTAGTGGTGTATTATCTGCGTTAAGTAAATATTGTTATCATATATCAGTGTGTGTTTACTGTGTACATTGGTTCCGGTGAGGGGCTCCTCCCACTACATTGGGATCCCTCGTGGTGGAGGCGCTGCACCGAGACGATAAGTATACCCCAGGCTCCCAGTGGCGGAGGCTCAGACCTCCTGGCAAGCTAAACAGGTGACAGCAACACGGGTGGTTCTGTACCCAGGGGGGTACAAGGGCTACATGTGTAAAAGGCAAAGAAGATGGGGGGGGGGGGTATTTGGTGGGGTGTACGGGGAAGAGGTCATTACCTGCAGTGGTAGAATAGGTGATGCCCCCTTGTAGATCATTGGTAAAACCACTAACACAGGGGTGGGCAACTCCAGTCCTCAAGCACCACCAACAGGCCAGGTTTTAAGGATATCCCTGTGTCATGATAATGTCATGAGATATTATGGGAACGATTCACTAAGCAGTGAGCTTTTGCGCCCGATTGGGAAATTTGTAATCCCACAATAAAAAATGAAGCCAGACACGGGATTCACTAAGAAGTGAAGCGCATTTAGGTAGGGGTTTGGCAAAAGCATGCCCGATCACGCGAGCTGTTTTTTTCCTCCTGCTATCGTGCTTAAAAATCTAAAGCGCGATAGCTGATTGAAAAAAAGCAGCCTGTAAGAGCCGCACGGAGACGCTGCGCCTCCATGCACGGCTCTTACAGGCGACCGTGCATTAAGAATATTGATTTTGATCATAATGTACATGAGCAGGGGGTCTCCTGAGCTGAACCGTATTGGTTTCAGCCTCGGGGACCCCCTACTTCATAAGATACAGGCCCCATTATGGGTTGCCGGTATCCCCTGTGCTTTTAAAGCTCCCGCGACACGTGACCGAGGGATTGAAATCCTGCAGGGGGATGCCGGCACCCCATAACGGGTCCTGTACCTCATGAAGTAGGGGGTCCCAGAGGCTGAAACCAATGCGGTTCAGCTCAGGAGACCCCCTGCTCATTTACACTATGATAAAAACACACATATCAATAAAAAATAATTCATTACCATAGCGGCTAGCCGGTTCGGTATGGTAATGAAGCAGCATTAATGTAATTTTTATTAATAGTGTGCGGGAGCAGGGGGTCTCCTGAGCTGAACCGCTTTGATTTCAGCCTCAGGGACCCCCTGCTTCCCGAGTTACAGGCCCAGATATGCGGTGCCGGTATCTCCTCCATTATTTAAATGTCCCGCTTCGTGATTAAAAATGGCGACGACACTGGCATCCGATGCCCCATACCGGGGCCTGTAACTCGGGAAGCAGGGGGTCCCTGAGCCAGAAATCAAAGTGGTTCAGCTCAGGAGACCCCCTGCTCCCACACACTATTTAAAAAAAAAACACATTAAAGCAGCTTCATTACCTTAGCGGCTAGCCGCTAGGCAATAAAGGGGTGAAGGAAAAATAGCAGCTTTATTGGTGGAAATTGCCCCCCAATAAACCTTGCAATATGTACTAGGCACCCACCCCCTGTGCCCCCAACAACTCCTATACCCCCCTAACATACATTACATTTATTTGTTATTTTTTTTTAAAGCATAGGAATGTTACTCTAAGCCAGTGGGGGCCGGCGGGTGTCCGGGGGTCCTTGGGTGGACCCCGCAGGTGTCCGGGGGTCCACGCTGGCCTGCGGTACCAATCCTGTGCTTTAAAAAAACAAATCGGGAAATAAATACACCCCCCTAACACATACAGTACAGTAAAGGGCAAAATTACTATTATCCAGATATGGATAATAGTGCATTTGCCCATTTAAAATAAAACATTAACCTGCAGAAATAAAATAAATAAAACTTGCACTCACCACTGCCAGGCTGCCACGATGAAGGCCGTCCTCATCACTGTCCATGTCCTCCGTTGCCACAAACAATACAGTACAATAAAAAATACAATCTAATGTCCCCTAGCCCCTTAATCACCTCTTAGCGGTTAGTAACCACTATAGTAATTAAGGGGTTAACCCACCCTCTCCCACTACCCACCCAGGAGGCCTAACCACCCTCCCCAGGCAACTACCCCCACCCTTCACCCTTTCATTGGTACAGTGGGTACATCATGCTCATATAATATGGGCCTGATTTACCACTATAGCAAGAAATGGTGAAGGAATAAAAAAAAAGGCACAAATAAAAACACATTACATTGAAAAATCAACACATTACTAATGCCAAATAAACAATTGAATGGCACAGTGGGTACATCATGCCCATATCATATGGGCATGATTTAACACTATGCCAGTCAATTGTCAACCTAAACAAAACAATCACAAACAAGAACCAATGCGTTCAAAACAATCTCAAACTAAAAACAAATAAAGAAGTAAACCGAACAAAATTACCACCAATCAATTAATCAAATCCAAAATAAAGACCAGAATAAACAATTAAAACACCAAAACAAAACCATGAATAAATAAAATAAATATCTAAATAAACTGCATCAGTCAAAATCAAAAATCAAAAGAGAATCCAACATTAAAAAGCAAACACCAATCCAAAGCCAGAAATAAACTATTTAAAACACCAGAAAAAAATCCTGAACACTACATCAATCTATCTATATATTTCTGAAACCGTCGTATGTGTCTGTGTCTGTATGTGTCTGTGTCTGTATGTGTCTCTCTGTCCCTAGCGGCAATCGCATTGGTCCCTTGGCCCGCCCGCCCCCGCACACCTCTCATTGGCCTGAGGCGGAGTGACGGGCCAAAAGACACACACACACACTCTCTCTCTCTCTCTCTCCCCCCCCCTCTGTTCCACCCCCATCACGTGCGCCGCCCTGCACCGGCTCCCGGACGGAGGGGAAGCACGGCGCAGCCCTCCTACCCCAGCCACCGACGCTACCTCCCCGGCGCTCCCTCACCTCCACGGCGCTCCCTCACCTCCCCGGCGCTCCCTTACCTCCCCGGCGCTCCCTTACCTCCCAGCGCTACCTCCCCGGCCGCTGGGGGGCCAAGCAGCCTCCTCGGATCTGCGCCAATCCCACTCTCCACCTCTCACTCCCGTCGTGTGTGTGTGTGTGCCCCCCTCACCGCAAACTCCCCGCCCCCCCTCACCGCAAACCCCCC
>WSYH01015287.1:0-14477 GCA_036426205.1 Ascaphus truei
CCCCCCCCCCCCTCCTTTCCACTTCTCTCTGCTGAATTCAGTGTCAGTGTGTGTGTGTGACAGTAGGACAGTAGAACACGCCCTCTCACTTCCCATTGGTCAGAGCAGGGTCATGTGACCCTGCTCTCAGCACCAAAGTATCTCTCCCTTGTCTCCCCAAGCACAACACTTGGGAGAGCGTGTGTGCACGCGCATGAGCGTGCGAGCACAGCGGGAGAGGGGATGTGCTGATCCACATTGCAGAAGGTATGCAGGTCCACATATGCAAAGCGCGTAGCGAGCTCAGCGCCAGCGGGGACTCAGCCTAAGGCTGTTCTTATAGTGCTGGTGACGCCGATGTGATGTCGCGGCAAAACAAATGTATTGCAACCGCTGCGTGCGCTTATAGTAAGCGCGACACAACGAAGCGACGGGAGTGACGCTGGAGGCGCAAATTTTTGAAACTGATCAAATTTTATTTTTCAGAGGCCGTCGTCACATGTGACAGCCTCTGAACCAATCAAAGACCTGGTCGCCTGCAACGTCGCCAGAAAGCGAATTACAGCTTTTGCTAGCAGCGACGACGACGGGTGACGTCATCCGTCACGTCGCAGTCACGCGCACTATAAGCGCGGCCTTACTTCAAAACAGCAAGCTTGACTCTATCTGTCGCTCTAATTATTGCCCTGTATCCCCCTTTATTTTGCCTCTAAGCTCATCGAACGCCTTGTATTCTCTTGCGTGCTCCATTTTCTCATCCACTATTCTCTCCTAGATCCTCTACAATCTGGTTTCCGAACTTCTCATTCCTCAGACACAGCCCTCGGTTGCTCTACTGCTAAAACTCTAACGCAGGCCCTCATTCTCTCCCGTCTCGACTATTGTAACCTTCTACTATCCGGCCTTTCTGCCTTTCACCTGTCTCCCCTACAATCTATCCTAAACGCTGCTGCTAGAATAACTTTACTCTTACCTAAATCTCTCAGCTTCTATCCTGCTGAAATCCCTCTCCTGGCTTCCTATAAAATTCTGTATCACTTACAAAATTCTCCTCCTCTTTTTTAAGGATATACAATCTTCCCCCCTCCCCCTTACATCTCAGCCCTAATTTCTCGCTATAAACCTGCCCGACTCTTGCGACTCTAGCTCGATGGCTGATACTATACATCTCAGATACACTGACCCTGGCAACTGGCAGACGCACTTACCAGAACACCCTCCTTCTGTCTCTATAAATTCTCACCCACTTACCACATAGATTGTAAGCTCTTAAGGGCAGGGACTCCTTTTCCTATTGTTTTATGTCTAATCCACTTATTCCTATTATGTGTTTTAATATTATGTCACATGTATTGTAAAGCTCTGTACCTGGATGGTGCTATAGAATTAAAGATATACATATATACATATATACATATATATATATATATATATATATATATATATATATATATATAAACTGGACATGGGCATCTGGTTGTGTGTTGTATAAAATAGAACGACATGAGGTGGTACATATATAATAGAACTGGGAATTGGATGGGGTGGTATATATAATATGAGAGATAGACATGGGCATCAAATGGGGTGATGTATATTAGTCTGCAGGATGTATACATATTAACTTGTACAGAAAGAAAATGGCCAGGGGTACTATATACAAGGAGAAAATAATGTTATACGGGGTGGGTTAAATGAAGGTAGATCTGGCACTGGCTCACATGATCCTTCCTGTTTCTATTATATTCTGTGTACCTATCTGTAAAAGCTATAGAAAAAAACAGGATGCACAAAATGTAACTGTTATTATTATTATTACTACAACATTCTAGTCATTTAAATCGGTGTGCTGTGGGATTAATTGTGTTTTTCTTAAACCTGACTCTCGATGTACCAAATACTTGTTTTATTCTTATGAAGTGTTTGTGTGTGCAGCGTGCCCTCTACCCTTCTTAATTTCTGCATATTTGTTATGAAAAGTCACAGCATTCCGATTCATTAATCAAAGCAATGCAGCCACAGAGCAGTGCACCAAATGTTGCAGGCCCTTCGAGCGGAGAAAGGGCTAGCGTTGGGGTGGGCAACTCCAGTCCTCAAGGGCCAACCAACAGGTCAGGTGTTCAAAGACTGAGCCACCTGTGCTGAAGCAGGGATATCCTGAACACCTGACCTGTTGGTGGCCCTTGAGGACTGGAGTTTCCCACCCATGGGCTAATGCCTTCTTTGTTTGCAATGCATTGGAAGCCCTTAAGGTAATGTATGGGGTAACCATTTTGAAGCCCAGCACCTTCGTACTCCGAAAACTGAATCTGGAGCATTGATTTAATTGAATTCATGTCAAATGAGTGAACCATATAGGCAAATACATACATACTCAAAACTCCCAAGGAATAGTTCTGGGGAAATAAAATTTGTGGGATTATTTTAACAAAACAAGTAACTTTTCCCCCCTGCTAGAGTCTGATTCAAAGCTGGGAGATTTATACCACTGCAAAGTTTTTATTATTAGGAGTATGGAGAGGGAGGATAAATTAGGGACAGGGTCTGATACATCCCATTATATTACAGGGTCTGCTAACGACTCTCTTAATGTAAACATTTCCAAAATTGCTCCTTGATGCAAAAGACTCGAAAGCAATTAAAATGGACATGAAATACTATAATAAACTGGTGTTGCACTGCACGTACTGGAAATGCTTCTTCGGGCTACAATTTAATGTCAAACACACATTTTGTACCATATATATTTGGGCCCCATTGAGCGAGAAGTACAAAGGCAAAATGCTCTGAAAATCAAATTATTATTTATTTATAAAATATTTTACCAGGAAGTAATACATTGAGAGTTACCTCTCGTTTCCAAGTATGTCCTTTTAACCCGACAAAAGTACTTTTCCTTTTCTTGTTTTTCGTAATATTATTGACAGATACATTACTACGTTAAGGTGCAAATAATCTGGAGGAGCGGCTCAGTGAGTAGAGACACTGACTCTAATAATGACGCTGTGTTTGAATTAGTGGAACCTGGTTCAAATCCTGCTGTAAGCTCCTTGGGACCTTGGGCAAGTCACTTTATCTCCTTGTGCCTCATGCACCAAAAACATCGATTGTAAACTCATCTGGCAGGCACTGTGTCTGGAACAATCCTGTGTGCTGTGTATTACACACAATACTGTAATGGTGAAGTGGTTTGAGTCCCATTGGGAGAAAGGCGCTATATGCAATAAAGTTATTATAATGATCCTGCAAACAAAACGGTGTGTTTATTGTACTGTTTATGCCATAAACAAGACCTAAAACCATGCCATATTGGCAATGAAATATTATCAGACTGGCGCTGTAATCACAGTCCTTGCGTTGGTAACGTTACGCGTTTAGAGTTATAGTAGTGCCTGTGTTTCTGTCAAAGTCACATTTTATTTTAAAGAGCACCTATATACCTTCTCCATTTACTTTGTCTTATGAAAGTCCCAAATATATAGAAGTACACGTGTGCTCAAAAATCTCAGATACTTTGGGGTGCTGAAATTCAATGGGGAAATCTATAGATCACAGCTCCACTTGTATGTATCCAGGACAAAAAACCGACACTGAACATAACTTCCGTGAAATCTCATAGAAATGAAGCAAAAAAAGTATCAGTCTAAAATAGGGGTCAAGTGGTTCATATTTATTCATGTTACGTTTCGACCCCACACATGTTTCTCAAGGTTCTTGAGAAAGGTCTGCGGTGTTGGACCGAAAAGTTGGATAACTAAATATTAACCACTTGACCACTATTTTGGACTGCTACCTTTTTCGCTTCATAGTACATACTCCTATGATAGCAAAACGGGATCTTTTTTGGCTCTGCGGATGAGAAGATTGGGACATAATAAAGAGTTTTCAATAAAACACAGCAACAATGATCTTTTTTTTTTGTAGTACAAACATGTTTGTTATAATAATATATTGTCTATTATTATTATTATTATTAACCATTTTAGATTAGGGTGTATATTTTAACCAGAAATACATATTTAAAATGTAACCTGCAGCTCTCTTTATTCTGCAGCTTTTCAGGCCCAGAGAGTTGACATATTGTTTTTTATCTGGATCACCTGATTTTGGGGGATGATGAATGACAGCTTTGGCTGTCTGTTTTATACCCAGAACGGATTTGTGCACCTTGTGCACTGACGCCCAGGCCCAGCAGAAGATGGCTGGAAGAGGCAGAGGTGGAGGTGGAGGTCGGGGCCAGATGACCTTCAACATGGAGGCTGTTGGGATCGGCAGGGGAGAGGCCTTACCTCCACCCACTCTTCAGCCTCCTCCTTTATTTCCCGTAAGTTTGGCTCTTATGTGTTTGGGACAGGACAGACTCTTCTTGGCAACTGTATGTATGTATATCTATATAGCGTCATCTATGTGACATAATAATCTAACATATCATGGCAGGGTTGTGTAAACTGGGGGCGCAAGATTTTCTGGAGGGACGCGGCGCTTACAGAGGCCCTGCACTCTTCCCCGCAACATTTAAATTAAATGCCGGGGGAGCATGCGAGGCCTCTGTAACTCTCTCTTACTTGCTCTCTTCCAACGCGGCGTCAAATGGCAATGCATTGCCATGGAAACCCGACGTCGTGATGTCATATGACGCCGTCCATGCCAGAGAGCAGGTAAGGGGGTGAGCAGACAGAAAAGTTTACGCACCCCTGCATTATGGGAATAAGCGCTTGAGACAGAAAAGTAACAATAGGGAAAAGTCCCTGCCCCGAAAAGCTTACAATCTTCTAAGTGTTTTGGGTGCAGATAGAACATAGGGGTATAACAAAAATAAGCACTAGTATAAAGGTCCCAAATTTCAGAAATAAAGATAAAAATAAATAAAATGTTGCATGCACTGTAATGCAGTGAGCAAGATATCAAGATCAGCGTCTATATGAGGCTCAGATGAACAAGGACAGGCATCTATGGCTCTTTTCAGGTATTGGATCCCTCATCGAAAGGTAACAAGGGTATACATACCTTAATATTAAAAAACAGTGTAGTAAGTTTATTACAAAAAACATGTCTTCAGTCTGTCCGAGGGAGCATCGCTGGGAGTCATTCCAGCAGACACGTCTTGTTCGCTTGCTCCGCCACTCTGGTGACGTCACGTGTGTTAGCGTCTCAGTTCGGTGCCGCATTACTGGTACTGGCCATAGAATCACCCTACACCAGGGGTAGCCAACTCCAATCCGCAAGAGCTACGAGCAGGCCAGGTTTTCAGGTTATCCCTGTGCTGAAGCAGGGATATCCTGTAAACCTGTTGGTAGCGTTTGAGGACTGGAGTTGGCTGTTCCTGCCCTACGCATTTCGCAGGGCACAATCGCCGCTTCATCAGGAGAGGTATAGTAGTCCATGAGTCCTTATATAATATTAATGGTAACTACTCCAGCGGCATGCTGTCATTATAAGATTATACAATCAAGCATAAGGATTGCTGCCTGAAAGTAAAGAATTTCACCAAAATACACAAAAACGTGAATGTCTCATAAAATATATTAATTATGCAATCCCTTGATCACTCATAAGAACCGATATTGCTAAAACAACTGAAGAACAATACAACTGTATATGGACCAGCAGGAGACAGTCTTTAAAGTGTATATATCCGGAAAGTCTCCCTTCTGGATATTGCTTTACCGCTATCCCCATCTCTACATTTGGCTCCATCATAATCTATACCTGTGAATTTTAAACCAGATGAGTCAATAATTATCATACATTTTAAAATGGTTTGAGACACTGTGTGCAGTCAGCTCTTTTTCTATGTGTTTAACATGTTCTGCTATTCTTATTTTTAAGGATCTAGTGGTCCGACCCACATCCAGTATTTTTGGCCCCAACGTCATTCCAATAAGTAGACAATAAAATGACATTACAAGTGATATGGTCCTTGATGTCAAAAATATCATTTGTAATATTTGATTTCAAATTCCTTTTAATTCTTTTGAGGGTTATTTTGTAACCAGCCGTTTATATATTTAATCTCTTGGCAAGTAGCTTTTCGATGTCGTCTTAAGCAGAGAGCAGCTTTTTGAAGCCCTTTAAGAATTACTGTCGTTTTTATGGAAGTTGCATTCTTGTGGGGTGAAGTGGCACATGGGTTTGGGTGCCGATTATAACTACGGCCTGTTAGGCTAAGTCCCCGCTGGTGCTGAGCGCGCTCATGCTTGGAGAGCGTTCCAAGCATGAGCGCCGGGTGTCCTGCTTGTACGCGCGAGGGGGGGGGGGCATTGCGGGTAGTTGAGCGCGCGAGTAAGTATATGTTTTTTGTTTACCTAAGCGGTGAGCGTGTGTGCCCGCGCACGAGCACCGCGCGCACCGCATGAGCGGGGGCTTACATATATCTATATATGTAAGTAACCGCCACATGCGCCGCCCGCTCAGCGCTAGCGGGGACTCAGCCTTAGTTTAGCTTTATCCCTTGTGCTGCTTTGCAATGCGATGTTCTTGGCCGTCCAATCATCTCTCCTCTCTTGGCACAGGCTCTGGATTTCAAGCCTGTGCCCTTGCAGACCGGAGAGGAGCTGGAATACATGCTGGCTTTGAAACAGGAGCTGAGAGGGGCAATGAAGGGTCTCCCTTATTACATCAAGCCTGCCGCTCCCAAGAAAGGTACATTCCGCCCACTGCTGCTGCCTCCGAGTCTCCCGTTTCCAACTCCATTAAGAGATACCACCTTGTGCAATCTTAAAGCACTCTCCAGCTTGGCCTAACTTTAAACAATGTTTCTTCAGGCTGCATTACACACACATCATATGCAGATTGAGGGAAGATAATGACCATTTAGCCAACATTCAATTTCCCAGATTACACTATTCAGTCATAGGCCTTAAATCGGTCTCTTCAACTAGTTCACTAAAGGGGTCACAAGCTTGTTGAAATGTAATTTTAGATCCATTTTACGTCTTGAAAATGATTACATTTTAAGAGTTGGCAAGCATTTATAACATCTGTACGATATATATGGACATTGTCTTAAAGGTGCGGTTCCGCCTAGGTTTTTTTCCAAAATAGGTTTGAAGCAGGGGGTCTCCAAAGCTGAGCAACGTTAATTTCAGCTCCGGGGACCCCCTGCTTCTTAGGATACATGCCTCCATAGCTGCTGCCGAATGCATTCCGGGCTGGGAAACGAGGGGTCCCTGAAGATGAAATTAACGCAGTTCAGCTCCGGAGACCCCCTGATTCAATTGTGTGTGTGTGTGTGTGATGTAGATGTATCTGTAGCGTGTTAGCCGAGCTCAATAATCAAAAGCGAATAGACAATACTGTTCTGTAGCTAACGAAATGCTTTTATTTGTGCGAGCTTTCGAGATACACTGATCTCTTCTTCCACTTCCCTGAAGAAGGTCCCCCAGGGCACCGAAACGACGGGCATATGTGTGCATTTTGGACCCAATAAACCACTTTTTGCGATTATCTTTTGTGCTGTGCCAGTATATTGGATCTCTAGGGATCCTTACAGACTTTATTTACCGTATATATATATTTTTTAAAAGGCTCGACCTACAAGTGAGTTTGTGTGAAGAAAATGGCACTTGGCTTTCTAAGCGACTAGTATGAAATCAGCAAGAACAGAAAGTTCAAAGGCAGAATAACGGGCAGCATTAAAACACATAACGGGCAGCATTAAAACACATAACGGGCAGCATTAAAACACATAACGGGCAGAATTAAAATGCTTCACAGGCAGCATTAAAACACATAACGGGCAGCATTAAAACACATAACGGGCAGCATTAAAACACATAACGGGCAGAATTAAAACGCTTCACAGGCAGCATTAAAACGCTTCACAGGCAGCATTTAGTCTATAGGCTGCCAGTTAAAGAGCCCGGCTGTATATCATATTTCCTTCCTGATTTATGCCTATCTGAACTATTGGTTTGTAATAATGTTACCGTTCGTGATTCTGCCACTGCTGCCCAGGCTGTAATATACATTTCCTATCCTGCCTGTAAAGGACTTTCTTACATTTCCCTAAAAAATAAAACATTCTCTGACATAAGACTCTTATAACATTGTGCTTTACTATGAATATGTCACCTGCATTAGAAGTGTAGTCTCTCTTTGTATGTAAGGAACTATCTCTAAGGAGGAGAGTTCAGCTGAAAAGGCACATTACATGTTCACAGTTAAGTATATAATAGATATTATACAACTACTAGTATATAACCACAGAGTATGAAAACAGGATGCTTTGAGTGCGTTGGCGTGAGACATACTGTATGAAGAATAATAGCATTAAAGTAAAATCATAGAATGTTTGTATTCTATGTTTACCATTGAAAAGCAGTAATGAGATCAGGAAATTATAAATGATGCTGCTGCCATGGTTACTCTCTCCTAATTTAATCTCGGTTACTAGCTATAACTAGTTGGGTATGTGGCTAGACTCCCATGTAACATTCGGTTTGCGTTTTGACAAACTGATATCCAAAATGTATTCCAAACTGGGTGTATTTTACGGAAATAAATCCGGCCTGAGACCCTTGGTCAGGAACGCCCATAACAGATGGTAAAGGGGATATAGTGTAATAATAATTTTATTTCATGTAGCGTGTTTGTCCCAATGGGACTCAAAGCGCTTCATAATTACAGTATGGTACGCAGCACATAGGAATGTTACTGACACAGTCCCTGCCCAGGTGAGCTTACACTCTAGGAGATAAAGTGACGTGCCCAAGGTCACAAGGAGCTGACACCGCAAAGCAAACCAGGCTCCCCTGATTCACACTCAGTGTCGTTGTTTTACTCGCTAAGCCGCGCCTTCTCCCTGTGGTATGGTAAAGCACCCCAAATTCACCTTGGCAAACTTGACATTCTCTTTAATATGCTGTTCTGTCTTATTATATAACTAGAAAACCCACCATTGCATTATGGTAATTGGACCAGGTTGGCTATCCCTTGAGTCCAGACGCGACATCTTTCCTGTCTCACCTTCAAATACTTTCTGGACAAGTGACCTAATTATCTGAGCAGGCGTCTCACCCCTACTGTACACAGCACTTATCGCCTTAGATCCGCCTCCAGAAACCTGCTTATGGTTCCTAGGTTTCCATAAAGAATCGCTCTTCCTTCTCTTACTGAACACCCCACTGCTGGAACAATTTGCCCGAACCTTTCAAAACCACCTTCATTCAAAGTCCTTTTAATGTTGTCCGCTTATTATTTTGTACCCAGGACATACGTGAAAACAGAGATAACTCTCTATTTTGCCTGGTAAAATATGACATTTGTAGGGCAAATTATCTTGCTCCTTGATCTTATTAAAATCACTACCGAGTTGGCTTTGCATTGCACGCCTCTTTGCTAGCAGAGGGATAATTCTGTTATATAGGTATCTGTTTCAAGCAGGCGCCATTTTTCAGTAAGGTCATTGCTTGCTCCAAGGGAGAGATTTAATCGTACACAAAGAAGACAGGTACATTTGTGACAAGACATGCTAAAATGTATCCATTTACTTATGTGTCCATTACCACCTCCCCTTAAGTCTCCATAGAACCACTCCTCATATCTTTTGTTGATGCAAATTAAAGCTCGATTAATTGATGCTAAGTCATGCGTATTCTAAATGACACTTCTAATGTCTTCTTAATGACTGGCTGTCCAGTGGTGGAGATGAATTAGTAGACCCAATAAGACCATCTGTCACTGCAGAGATTGTCATATGGTCTTGATTCTGTGGCATCAACTCTTTGTATTTGGTTGGCTCCATGTATAAAATGAAATAATAATTATATTGTACATTTAAGGGGTTAATAGTACTGTTTTTTTGTTCTTTTTTAAAATAATGCTTTACGGCAACCCGTGCCGTGTTTTACTAAAAACCAACGTCATTAAAATAGAAGAAGGGTTATTTTAGTATGAAATCCCCTTTGGGACCCTGCAGGGAAATCGAGACGACGTCTTATTAAAAACCTGTAAAAATGTCCTTACGCACTCAGGCTGTGATACATTTGATCAGTGTTTGTAGCTATAAATGTCGCCTGTTCTCCTCTCCCTGTCCGTGGAAAGCTGTTGCCTTCTCGCTCCGTGCTATATTGATTTTGCCTCTCGGTGACGCATGCAGTGACTGCTATTTTTATCCCCTCTCTCAGATGTGGAGCGTTACTCTGATAAATATCAGACGTCTGGACCTGTTGACAATGCTATTGACTGGCACCCTGGTAAGCCCTCTTCCATCTCCCTACATGGCTGCTGCTGGATTATACAGATCTGAGCCCAAACTGGATCTTACAGAAGGAGCCCCAGAAGCTAATTTATTGTACAGAAATATGTAGACATCATTTCCTGTACAGGCAATTTCATTATAGTCTTCTGTTATTGATTGGCTGGGAGTCATCAAAGCGTGATAGGTGCTGTCGCGCCCGAATTGGCGATATCTGCCATTGTTCGCTCTTTGATAACTCCCGTCAATTGTCTCTTAAAGCAGCAATACGGGTTTCATTTATTGTTTCTTTTTTTTATTATTACAGGATGGAAGCATAATGGCGGCTTTAAATATCCCGCGTCACGCGGGCCAATAGGAAGCCATGGTGTCATCCGGTGCGGCTTCCTTTTGGCCCATGTGACCGGGACATTTAAACTCCACAGAGATCCCGGCACCGCCTACGGAGGTAAGTACATCTGGAAGCAGGGGGTCCCCGGAGCTGAAATTAACACAGTTCCGGGGACCCCCTGCTTCTATCCTGTAATTAAAAAAATGAAATGAAACCTGTGTTGCTGCTTTGAAGTGGGGATCTCATAAAAAGCCGGGCAGGGAAATCAGACCGAGGCATTCTTCTCAACGTCTCAATATTAAACATTATAATAGTTATAATACTTGGAATAAATTTCACAATGACACAATGACACAGATAAAACACACACACACACAGATTTTTTTAATTTTATTTTTACGTTTGTTTTTAGAAGATTAAAAAAAAAAGCATTTTTTTTTTCATTCTGTAAATTAATTGGCTCGGCACAAAAAAAAATTAATTGCATTTTAGAGGAGCGGAAGGAGTTCTCGCGTGAAATGGTTGGGCAGACGCTACACCGCACTAAATCATCCAGATTGAACCCCTTAAACATGTCACTGGTTGTAGGATTGTGTGCATGTTGTTGGTACCGGGGCTTGAACTGGCATTTAAATACGATTTCCCTTCCCAATAAATACACTCTGATTTCCTCAGTTTGTAATGTAAGTTCTGTACAAGTCAAGTTCTAAATGCCGGTGACCCAGGACCCACAGATAAAAACCGTCCAAACCCTCTTGGATTCATTTTGCTGTTGCAGTGAGGGAGTGCGGCTTCTCCTGATTGAGATTCAGAGGACGGAGCATTGCCAGTGGGCTGTAAATTCTGGGCGGGCCCTTCATCAGGATATATAGGATGCATCCGAGCAGAAGACAGGGACGGGCCCATTAAACAGCTCACGGGCCGTTTGAACGATACTCATTTAGCCCTGCTCTGATTAGTTCATGTCAGACCAGGCGGGGTGCATGTCACGGCCGGCAATTCCGTTTGTCAAGCAATAAATAGATCGTATATGCAATATTTATGAACCCACTGCACCATTTCTTAGGGAGTGTGGCGGTTCTAACGAGAGGAAGAGAGCAGAGCGCATCAGCCTTGTGATCAAAGATCTATTGTGTGTCTTGGTGCTGGTACTCTGGGCAGTAACAGTGTTTTTACCTTGATAGATATAGACTCCCTTTCCTTGTCTCATCTGAAAGGAAAAGGGTTATTTAGTTGATTGATATACAAGCAAGAAGAATCAGATGTTGCACAATTATTTAATCATTACTTTGTCAAAGGGACTTTACAATGCAGTTCAGGCCCCTTTGGCAGGGAATGAGTTAAGCAAGATGAATCCTGTCTTACAATATAATGACAAACTTTATTTCATATAGCGCTTTTCTCCCAATGGGAATCAAGGCTTATCACCATTGCAGTATAGTGCGTGGTACGCAGAACATAGGAATGTTGCAGATTCCCTGTCCCGCTGAGCTTACAATCTATGACGCACAGGGAGATAAAGTGACTTACCCAAGGGAGCTGACACTGGGAATTGAACCAGGTTCCCCTTGATTCAAACTCCGTGGTAACTTGTTTATAGAGTCAGTGTCTTTACTCACTGAGCAACTCCTCCCTCTCAGTGGCTAACGTACTGGTCTTTGATGAGGGCGGAAGACAAAATCACACCTTTTTGTGTTTGCTAACAGTGCAACGAGAGAGTATATCTCCCCCCCCCCCCGTCTCTGCCAGTGTATCCTCTGCGAAACGAAAGCCTGGGAAGGAAGGCTAGCCTGTGCTCTGTACCCACACGTCATTTCTTTTACAGATTGGAAGCTGCTGCCCCGTGAGCTGAAGATCAAAGTGAGAAAGTTGCCGAAAGAGAGTAGGTACCCAGCCTCCTGCATTGTGACAGCGTGTGTACGAAATGAGGGCGCATACACCATCCCGCCATGCACAGCGACAGCGATGTTTCACTTTGCTTGCATGATGGTTAGAACGGTCACAAATCGAGCACTCTGATTGGCTCAGACAGTCGTCATTCATGCCCTGTGCCTGTGTGCCCCGCCCTTACTGCTCTTCAGAGTGCTCCATTCTTTCTGAAATCATGTCAGACTCCAACTTCCGTTGTAACGTGAATCACATGTGTTACCTTGCAGTATTACATGAGATCCACATGTTTAACCATTGATTGCCAACGTTTGGCATATCGTTTTTGAGACATTCACATTTATATCTATGTTGGCGCAACAAATACCGTCTGTTTCCAGATATTACGGTGTATGAGCTTAGGAGGCAAGTCAAGAGTCTTGGGGGAAATTCCCGGGGCAGGTTAAATATTACCTATAGCC
This sequence comes from Ascaphus truei, assembly GCA_036426205.1. Taxonomy (NCBI): domain Eukaryota; kingdom Metazoa; phylum Chordata; class Amphibia; order Anura; family Ascaphidae; genus Ascaphus; species Ascaphus truei. The sequence continues at coordinate 12,857 of WSYH01015287.1, forward strand.
TTGCAAGAATGGGTTCATAATTTCTATACAACTAATATGGTGGTAAAGCAATGCACACAGGCCGCTTGATTCCTTGGACGGATGTGCCCTCTGCTGGCACTTTGGGTAGTACAAGTATTAACCACTGTTGCTGTAGGAGCCTGTGAGCACATAGAACACCCAAGAGCAGGCCTGCACAACTTGTAAAGTGAGAAGGGCCGAAATCCTCCAAGGAAAACAGATTCGGGCCGCACTGGTAAAACAGCATTTATTATTCAAAAGTATACATTTATCATCATCATATCCCCCAGCACCCTTCATCATCATCTCCCCCAGCACCCTTATCATCAAGTCCCCCAGCACCCTTCATCATCATCTCCCCCAGCACCCCTCATCATCATCTCCCCCAGCACCCTTCATCATCTCCCCCAGCACCCCTCATCATCATCTCCCCCAGCACCCTTCATCATCATCTCCCCCAGAACCCTCATCATCATGTCCCCCAGCACCCTTCATCATCTCCCCCAGCATCCTTCATCATCATCTTCCCCAGCACCCCTCATCATCTCCCACAGCATCCTTCATCATCTCCCCCAGCACCATTCATCATCATCTCCCCCAGCACTCCCCATCATCATATCTCCCTCAGTCCCTTTCAGCAGTCCCCCTCATCATTATCAACCACCCCCTCCCTCCCCCCCCATGCCTACCAGATTGCGGTGGCGGCGGAAGCGGGCCCCAGGGGGTAATAGCGGCTACCGGTATCAGGGCAAGAAGGTGAGGCGCGAGGTAAGAAGCGCGCTCTAGCAGCAGACCCTGGAAGTTCTGGGTCACACTGCTAGAGCGAGTCACTGCTGGAGGGGGGGGGGGGATGGGGCGAACCAGCGCGTCGCACTGCTGGAGCAGGCTCGGGGGCCGCACAGGGAGTCCAGGTGGGCCGGATGCGGCCAGCGGGCTGTATGTTGTGCGGGCCTGTCCAAGCATAGTGCTCATGTAATGTACATGTAATGTCATTTATGCCTCTTTCAGCTGATTTTAAGAAGGAGTTTCAATGAAATAAATGTAAAAAAAATTCTAATGATGAATGTGAGTTAGAAGCAACTCCTAGATCAGTGGTTTTCAACCTTCTTTTGGTTAAGGAACCCCATCATTATATTGTGAAAATCTGCGGAACCCCAACCCTCTCTAATAGCGCGTCTGAGATCAGATGCATTGTAAGAAACCCCAACCCTCTCTAATAGCGCGTCTGAGATCAGATGCATTGTAAGGAATACAGTACATAACTGCATACATGAAATATTACCCTTGAATTTCAACCATCAGTGGGGGGTGGTGGAGGGGGGGGTTTGGTGTTGGTGAGTTGCAGTTAATGGAAAATTCCACAGGTGCAAAAATACCTAGTTCTGCCTCTGGGTTAGGGTGGGCATCTTTCCTCTCAAAGCTAAGGATATAACAGTAGTAAAGGGGCTGGATTTCTTCTATTTTCTCCAAGCTTTTTGCAGCTCCTATTATAGTGTCCCCCATCACCTTGAATCACCTGCTGCCAGCTACAAAGTGAGCAAACACTTTAATTACTGTATCTCACAAGAGGCAGTAACCATTCTTAATTTCTGAAGCCCACATGTTCAACAGCAACGGTAGA
>WSYH01015288.1:0-14473 GCA_036426205.1 Ascaphus truei
GGCAAAGAAACTTGGCAGAGGCTGAGAGATGTGAATGACATTTATTTATTGCGGCATGGAGATGGAGCTTTCTGGACGGATCCTCTAAACGCATTTAACGCGAAGTCTTTGACAAAGAGCTTCGGCGTGTGAAACGCGTAGAGGATCGCCAGCAGAGCTCCATCTCCATGCCGCAAATAAAGAATTTTCAATTTCTCTTGGCGGTGATCGATCTTTTATCATGCGGGAGGGAGCACCATAAAATGCTTAAGGCAGCAACTTTGACCATCGGCAGTTGGTGCATAGCATCACAGTGACCGCTGACTTTCATAACCCCGTGCTCTGATCTTGATCTATTTAGCACGTTTAGATTGACACAATATCAAATTTCGAAGCTATCGAAGAGAAAAACCGGGTTTTCGTCTGAATTTCCTATTTTGGTTTTTAAAACTCATGGTTTTGTTTTTCATTAATTGAATTACGGATAACGGGAAAATAAACAGCTTCGCTTGAAGCCGGAAGTTTTGAATTTGATAGATTGATGTTGGAACCTGAGTTGCTCGACCTTCACGGAGGCATGAATCGTTACACCCCCAACCTCTTCGAGCTTTAAAATTCTATCATCTAATTTTTTTTCCGAGTATTTGCCTTTCTGTGCCTTACTTGCATGGCTGGCGGTGTGAAGGCAATCCCTTTGCACGTACTCAAGGACAAAACGAAGCACACTTTATTACTGGGGGTTCTTCCCTTCTTAGGTCCGTAAGCACTTGGTTGTTGCTTTCAAGAAAATATAGGAAGTGAGTCCTTCTACCAGCGAGGAATATTTGCTTCACTTATAGTACTATACTTCGGAGGTCTATTTCCGTGCTCTTTGATGAACACAATAAACTTACGTTTCAATGCTGCATCATGTGTAATCTTTTTGAAGCCAATTAGGGATCCAATTGGAAGTAAAAATTCAACCGTTTGTGTTGCTGGTACCAATGCCCGTACGGTAACACAACTGATGGTGACCATCTGGTGCCTCTACGCACGGCTAAGTTTGCCACATCGCAGCAATGACAAACTACCTCGCAAACTGGCTGCGCTTATAGTTACGGCTCGGATGACGGTCTTCCCGTATCCTAGCCAAGCGAAATTTGTCATTTTGGTTTGGGAGCGTCCGTGCTACAAGGGGAGTGACAAACGGGAGGAGTGGGGGGACAAGAGAGCGCAAGAACAAACACAACAAGGGCGCCAGAGGGGGGAAGCTGTGAATGTGATGAAAGGAGAGAGTTGTAATTTCTGTTTGGCGCTGACTTACAGTATTAGTTACGTTAAATTACGGGAGAATTTACTATTTAAAGGTTGTTCATTATAGGTGTTTCATTGAGACACAAACAACACACACCCACAATCACACAGCCGCCAAACAGAATTAATGGGCCAGGACAAATGAAAGGAGCAGGCCCCCCAAACCCATAGCGCACTACCCACGGAAAACCATTTGAGCGTACAAACTTTTCTACCCCCCCACAAACATATAAAAATACACCCCACCCCCCAAGACAGAGAAAAAAGCACCCGACCCACCCCAAGACAGAGAAAAGACACCCCACCCCCCCAAACAGAGGAAAAAGACACCCCCCACCCCCCAAAGACAGAGAAAAGCCACCCACCCCCCAAGAAAGAGAAGAAAGGACACCCCACCCCCCCCCAAGGACAGAGAACGACACTCCCGCCTCCCAAGAACAGAGAAAGACACCACAACCCCCCCCCCAAGAAAGAGAAAAGGACACCCCGAACTCACTCCCAAGACAGAGAAAAGAAGAAACCACCACCCCCCCAAGACAGAGAAAAACGTAACCGCCTCCCCCCCCAAAGACAGAGAGGAAAAGACGGCACCCCACCCGCCCCAAACAGAGAGAAAAAGGACACAACACCCCCCCAAGAAAGAGAAAAAGACACGACCCAGCCCCCACGAAGAGAAAAATGACACCCCAACCCCCCCCAAGACAGAGGAAAATAGACACCACCCAGGCCCCCAAGACAGAGAAAAAAGACACCCACCCCACCAAAAAAAAGACATAGAAAAAGCCACCCACAACCCCCAAGACATATAAAATACACCCCACCCCCACAATGACATATAAAAATACACCCCACCCCCCAAGAATAACATATAAAATACACCACCACCCCCCAATACATATAAAAAATACACCCCAACCCCCAATAAATATTAAAAATACACACCCCTCCCCCAATACATATAAAAATACACCCCCCTCCCCCCAATACATATCAAAATACACACCCCTCACCAATACTATAAAAATTTACACCCCCTCCCACAATTGCCATATTAACAAACACCCCCCTCCCCCCTACATATAAAAATAAACCCCTCCCCAATACATATCAAAATACAACCCCAAATATAAACGATGCACCCGGTGCCGGGTCTGCGCGGCAGTCGGCGGAAGTCAGGCTGGGCTAGCTTCTCCTCGCCGGCGTGAGAGGGAGGCCCAGCGAACACACGAGCAGCATTGTGGGACTGAGAGTCGCCGGCAGCGGGCAAGTACTGGCAGCCAATGCTGTGACCTGCAGCCGAGGCCCCTTCACCGCCAGCCCCACGCCCGAGTCCCTCCAGCCGCCGGGCTACCGCACCCAACGCCCCCCCGCAGTTTCGACAGCCGCCAGGACCCCGCCAATAACCCCCCGCAGTACCGACAGCGGTGGTGCACACCGCCACCCCCCCCACACCCCATCGTCAGCCACCGCTTCCACCTCCCACACCACACCGCCCTCCCCCTGCAGCCGCCGGCCCGGCTCTGTGATGATCACAAAGGCAAGCTTGATTTGTATATGTATTGGGGCGAGTATTTATATAGTATTGGGGGGGAGTGAGGGTATATTTGTAGATGTATGGGGGTGTATTTTATATATGTATTTGGGGGGAGTGGGGGTAATTGTAGAGTAGGGGGTGATATTTATTATCTGTATTGGGGGGGAGTGGGGTTATTGTAGATGTATTGGGGGGCAATTGGGGTATATTGTAGATGTATTGGGGGGAGTGCGGTCTATTTGTAGATGTCTTGGGGGGAGTGTGGTATAGTGTAGATGGTATTGGGGGGGAGGGGGTATATGGTAGATGTATTGGGGGGGAGTTGGGGTATATTGTAGATTATTGGGGGGGAGTGGGGTATATTTGTAGATGTATTGGGGGGGAGTGGGGTTTATTTGTAGATGTATTGGGCGGGGAGTGGGGTATATTTGAGATGTATTGGGGGAGTGAGTGGGGTAATTCGTAGATGTATTTTGGGGAGTGCGGATTTTGTAGATGTATTGGGGGGGAAGTGGGGTATTTATTTGTAGATGTATTGGGGGAGTGCGTATATTTGAGATGATGGGGGCAGTGGAGTTTATTTGTAGAGGAGTGCGGGTATTTGTAGATTGGATTGGGGGGGAGTCGGGTATTCGTAGTGTATGGGGTGGGGCTTGTGTTTTTGTTGTATTTGGGGGGTTAAGTAAAAAGTTACGGTAGGTGTGCTAGGTTGGGGGGGGGGAAGAAGGGCTGCTCATTTTCATTTGTCCAGGGCCCAATGATTTCTGCTTGGCGCCCTGATATCACACACAAAATCAACACGCACACACACAAACACACAATCCCACCATACAACACAAGTACTCACACACACACACAAGCCCACAATCACACACACAAGCCCACACACACACACACACACCACCACAAACAACACACAATCCACACACCACACCACAAGCACTAAAACTGTAAAGCAAGACCCGACCCCAACACACACAAGACACTCACACAAGCACCCCCCCCCCCCCCCCCCCACACCACACACACAACACCCCAACTCCCACCACTAACACACACACAATCCCACCCACACACACAATACAATTGCAACCAAAAAACAACAACAATCCACCCAAGCCACAAAAACACACAAGCCCACCCCCCCACACAAATTCCCCTCACCACCACAAACACAATCAAACAAACACAATTTCCCGACCCCCACAAACACACACCAATCCCCCCCACCACCACAATCCACTTCACCACATCGCCACCCCCCCACAAACAACACACACAACACAATCCACACACACACACACACACACACACACAATCCCCCCCCACACACAATCCCCCCCACCACAATCCCCCCACACCACCACACAATCCCTCCCCCCACCACACACAATCCCCCCCAAACACTCACACACACAATCACAAAATCACACACACAAAAACACACCAACACCAACACGCACTCCCCCCCTCCAGCATCAGAAGTATATGATTGGTTACAGCCTGTCACATGGTGAGACGTCTCTGTAAAAATCAAATTCTACTGACTACAGAAGATTCAGGGTGTGCCGTCACCGTCGCCCCTACTATAAGCGCATGCTACAGATGCAATGCATTGTTTTGAAGCGACGTAGCGTCGCAGGGCACTATAAGCGCAGCATGACCCCAGGCATGTGCAGCTGGCAAGTTGCTTTTGGCATCGATGTAAGACGCATAGTGACTTGCAGAAACGTTAAAATGTGAAAACGTGTAGTTCGAATCTTGGAATGGAGGTGGAAATACAGTGTATATAGCACTGGTAATAGACTAAAATAGGGCACTCCCTCCTACTTCAATTTCAGGGTTGGAAGGTTGTGGATAATCGAAGTCTTACACGCATGCGAATGTTAATATTTGTGCAAAGGGAAATGATGGTGTTTCAGGAGCATTTGCCCACATTTTTAACGGTCCAAAACGACTATGGAAACATCTATCTGCGAAATCGAATTTTGTTCAAAAACCTGCCAAGAATTTGCTTCTATTGGGTTATGTAGACTTTTGATGACTGCAGCTAAGGCAGCAGTTCTTCATATGAAAACCTCGCCTTTGGCTTGCATGATTTCATACAAGTACACTGATTATCACTGTTTGTGACATTGTTTGGATAATTAGAGCAGGGGCGCGCCACCCCCTCCTTACCTTGGATCCGGCTCTAGGCAATAAAGTGCCATGACAATGTGACATCACGTGACCCTGCGATTGGTTGTGTAATTTGACGTGGCGTCGCCGAAGACAGGGAAGGAGTTGCAGAGCCTCGCGTTCCCCAACAAATTTTTAATACATTGGAGGGAAGAGCGAAGGGACTCTAACACGCACCCCCCTGAATAATCTTGGCCCCCCAGTTTGCGCACTGCCTGTATTAAAGGCATAGAAAAAAAATGTTTGTAGTTAAAAAAAAAAAAAAAAAAAAGAAGCAGCAGCATAGTGTGGGCATTTTGGTCACACATTGTCGTATTTACTAGGGTAGGGTGAAAAAGCCCTTCAGCCAAAGTCTAACGCTCAGCGTCGTTTTTTGCCAGGTTAATATATAAGCAAAGAGAGGTGTACACAGACACACAAAGACAAAACACACACAGTACACACACACACCACACAAAAAGACAAACATACACACACACAAAAAGGACAGACACACACAACAGTACACACAGCGAGCACAACCATACAAACAGAACACTAAACAGACAAACAGATACACACATACACATATATAAATATAACACATAAACATATACACATAGTATACACATACACATATAACACATACATACACATTACACATAAATAAACATACACAAATACACATACATATAACATAACACCTACATACAAAAAAGAACAAAGAAGTCCCTGAGAAGCACTAGATATCCAAAAAAGTATAACCGTTTACTTAAACAATATGATATAAAAAAAGAACACTAGCTAAAACCAAAAGCACAGTGACATCAAAGGTACTCTCAAACAAAATAATAAGCTATGCCAACAACGCGAGAAATAATAGCATTAGGTAAAGAGCACGGTAAACAGGAGCAAATGACTCACTTCGGGTAATCACAACGTCCGGTCATACAGCTAGAGACAGATAAGAAGTACCCATGTATACGGAAAATGGTTACATTAAAGCAAATTAAGCAGATGATACAAACAGACAGTCTCTGGTTCAAGATGAATGCCCATGAACTACTCTGGTGACATATTAAGCAAAGCTACATGTGTAAGATATTTAAAAAAAAAAAAAGCCGTGTCTGACATGTCCTGTAGAAACAGATAATTCGTGTAATCAGGAAAAGGAACTGAGGTCAGCAGGGAGGGGACTATGATTGTATAGATCCGAGGGTCATAAGACATACGCATGTATGTGAACATGTGTGTGCATCATTTGTCAGTTCATTTCCAGAATCCCTTGCAGTCGTAGCACTGTGTGTACGTAGGTGGATAAGGGTGAACGGCAGGTTGCAGGGACCTGGCTAAGACATGTGAATGTGCCTCAATAGTGATATTTCAGTACTTCTGTGTGACGCTCACAGTGGGAAAGTTATGCCCTCCAACTCAGACACTGCGTACGGGAAGTCGTTCCCAGCCTGGCCCTGATACCAAGGATGTACTTCTGTGTCTGGGCATTCTGGCTAGGAGACGACGAACATTTATTTTTTTATAACCACCCGGTCATCAGGGCTGGGTTGCTCCGGCATGAAAATAAGAAATATGGCTAGTCACCGTCCCTCTCGGAGGGAAAGCGACAAAGACTGGACTTTATTGCGGTCTTTTGGCGAAGGGATTTTTTGAAAGATGGACTTTCTCAATCCTGACGGAGGGACGGCGTCAAAGACCCTGAAGACCTAGGCTACAGATTGATGTGGCTGATGATATTTGGGGGAAAAGAACAGGATTCAGGAGGGCAGTTCAAGAGAAGACCCACCCAAGCGGTTGAGTCGGGGGAGGGATAAAAAAGTGGTTGACAGGCTTGCGATTAATCCAGCTGTTGTGCTTAAAAGCTATGTGGGACAGCGAGAATAGCATTTGCTATAAGGGTTTTTTCCCCCCAGGTAAAAATGGATTTCAGGCAAAAGGATTGTTGTCACAGGGTTGGTGTGCTCATTGCTGTCATTTTCAACAGAATCCTTAGACTGCAGTGGAAGGAAGCACTGTATGCTGGTGATAATGGTGAAAGGCGGGGTTGCTTGCAGACTGTCTAGACATGTGAATGTGCTCACAAGTGATATTCTTATTGGCTATATATCACAGATTTTTTTTATAGGACTAGTCCCTTACAATGACTAAATGAACTGTGACTGTGACATGTTCATAGATGTAATGCTGTAATGGTACCTTTTACCAGGAGCAGGTATTTAAAAAATGATGTGGGGGTGGTTGTTCTTCAATGGTATCGTAATGGTATCAATTGTTTTGTAGCATATTTCATACTGTAATGTCAAATGTAGTGTTAAAGGTAACTGTTCCAATTGGTCGTTCTCTGTTCTTTAATAATAATACAGGCATACCCCGCTTTAACAACGCAATGGACAGGAGCATGTATGTAAAGTGAAAATGTACTTCTTAAAAGTGAAGCACTACTTTTTTTCACTTTACAGTGCATGTACAGTAATGCAATCGTCATAGTGCATAAACTTGAATGTAAATAACGCATTTGTAACCAAAATAAAACAGTAGCTTTATTAAAAATAAATCCTTAAGTCAGCTGATTTTTCTTCTAAGTGCTGACAGAATACAACATGGATGATGCAAAAAATTATTTTAAAAATATGTAGGAAGGAGGAATGCGAAGGGGATATCTTCTATGTACAGTATTGTTACTGAAAGAGCATGAAGGGAGGAGATGCAATTTTTGAACTGAAGAATAGTTTTGGTGGGATTTGATTTGGGACTTTGGTTGAAAACATTACGGTACAGTACAGTGTTTACAATACTGTGCTTCTTAGGCCGCGGAAGTGCCCGCGACCGGCGACCTCACCATCCCGCTACGGAAAGTTATATTTCGCTTTGCGGAGGCGTCGCAGGCTCCCGGGCATGGATTTGTTCAGGGGCTGCCACGTGGAGGTGACAGCCCTTAAAAAATCAACTTCCCGGTTCCAAAGTAAGCTCAGTCGATTGACGCTGTCGCGCTTACTATAAGCGCATGCAGCGGCGGCAGGCAGCAAGTGTTTGTTTTGGGGTGGAATCCTGGCACGATACGCACGGATTACTCCGGTCCTGATCAGCTTGGCTTACACGCACGCACTCCTCAGTCACCACAATCTCTCACTCATCCCTCAGTCACACAATCTCTCACGCCAACTCCAGTCCACAACAATCTCTCACGCACTCTAACTCAGTAACGAATGCACTTCTCAGTCACACATCTCTAACGCAATCTCACCAGCACGCACGCACATCTCACTCGTCCACGCACGCGCCACACACTCATGCAGTCACGCACACACCATCAGTCAGTCAACGCACACACATCAGTCTCAGTCACACACGCACACTAAGTCAGTCATTGCACACGCACATACTCAGTCAGTCACGCACCACGCACGGCACTCGTCAGTCAAGCACACACACTCAGTCAGTCATTGCACACACGCACTCCCTCAGTCATGCACCACACGCACTCCCTAAGTCCCACAAATCTCTCACGCACTTCTAACTCCGTCACGCCGCACACCACGTCAGTCAGTCCGCACACACAACAACTCAGTCAGTCAGTCACGCACACACAACTCAGTCACACACTCCGTCACTTCATGCACCCAAACAATCAGTCAGTCACGCACGCTACCACACTCAGCACGAGCACACACTCAGTCACGCGCACAAAAATCAGGTCACGCGCACCACACTCAGTCACGCGCACCACTCAGTCACGCACACGCACACACTCCGTCCAGTCACGCACACACTCAGTCAGTCACGCACACACTCCGTCTGTCAGCCAAACACACTGTCCAGCACAAAAACACTGTCACGCAACACACTGTTCACGCAACACAACTGTCACGAACACTCACGTCACGCACACACACTGAGACACGCACAAACACTCCGGACACGCACACACACAAAAACACGCACACACTCTCGGACACTCATACAAACACACTCATACACACACACTCAGAACAACACACTCAGCCACACACACTAAGACACACACACACACTCGACACACACACTCTCAAGCACACACACCACAAACCACACACACACGACACACACACCACACACACACAGAGACACACCACACACTGAGAGACACACAAACAACCTGAGAGCCCACACACACTGAGAGAAACACAAACATTGAGAGACACACAACACTGAGAGACACACAGAACACACCACACACACACACACACACACACCAAAACACAACACACACACACACACACACAAATGAGAAAGACCACCACTCAGACAGAAACAGACACACACACACACCAACACAAGCCACACACACACACTCAGGACCAACCCACACACACACATAGAACACACACCACACACACTCAGACACACACGACCACACACACAACCACCAGACGACACACACACAACAGACACACAACACACCACACAAACACACACACAGAGACAAAACACACTGAGAGAACACACACACACTGAGAGACACACACCACACTGAGAGACACAACACATTGAGAGACACACACACACTGAGAGACACACACACACCACACCACACACACACCACACACACCACACTGAGAAAGACAACAATCAGAACAGCACACACACACACAAAACAAGGACACAGCACACACACCACACCACTCCGACACACACAGACACACACACACACATCAGAAGACAAACACAAACACTCAGACGCCACAACACACACACACACACACACACACACACACACACACACACACCCACCTGCATACATATACACACACACAAACAGAATTTCAGTAGAAGAGGAACCCTCATCCCCACGTAGCCCGGACCTCACATTTTGCAAAGTTCCGTTTTCGACAGCAGCAGCAGGAAGCAGCAGGCTAGTCGAGATCTGAGGAGGAGGGGCAGGAGGAAGGCGGGAGGAGGAGAGAAGGAGGGAGGAGAGTGGAGGGAGCAGGGAGAGAGCCAGGAGATGCAGTGAGGGCGGAATCACGCATAGCTGCTGATGATTTCGGAACCGATCTACCCGTTCCCCTGCCACCCTGGCCCAGTTCCCACTGACCTGGCCCCGTTACCCTTACCTCACACTCCCCGCTCAGCTTAGGGACACAAGTGAGGAGGTTGCAGAAGTCGGATGAAGAGGTGCGCAATGCACGAACCCCGGCCCCATGGTGTCCTAGTCGCGAAGGATGCGTTAGTACAAAGGGGTATGGTGTAACTAAAAAATAAAATGTACCTACTTGCGAGGTAAGTTTAAAGGGGGTACGTAAGCGGGGTATGCGTAATATAATGGTCGTAAGGGGCTGTATTTTCTAAATGTCTTATTACCACAAGAGGATTCTCATGAATTTACCTTTGAGAAGGTGGTCTTGTGGCATTGCACCGCTTAGTAAATATGGGCTTAGTGTAGTGGAGTGTTTTATCAAAATTCTTTTCACAGTAGTGCAAAGTAAAAAAAAAAACACAACTTCCTATCCAATGGTACTGGCACGGGAGTGATGTCTGCAGCTTTAGTAAAATGTATGGCCAGACGGGGTGGTTGGGGGTGTTTTGCTGACTTGCAGCAGAGAAAGGGTTTCAGGCGCTTTCCGCCCATTATTGAGCATCAACATCCACCGGCATGCGGCGCTATGGCCACCTTCTTTCTAATTGCTGCACACGTTTCCAATCGAAAGACAAGTCGCAAATCAAAGTACTGCGTTAGAGCCATGTTAGAGGCGCCTGGAAGGTTAGGAACTGAGAAAATCACCCGCCTTGTGTGAAGTGGAGAGCAGCGGACGGAGCTACTCACTCACAGCCATGGCAGGGGGCAGGTTTTTTCACTTCACAAGCTCCGGCATCAGGGCAGACTGTGTATATTATTTTTTTAACTTGCTGTAATGTTTGTTTTTCTTATGCTTTTACTTTGCAGGAATACAGATATTTGCGGATTCAATCTGTCGTCGCAAAACAACATTCAGACTTCCTTAACTAAATCGGCTAGTTGACAGAAAATACTGTTCTATCAAAAGGGTAAAGTTCAAGATCTTAATAGGGCCAGTCCTAATTAACACCAAAATGTATAAGTGGTATAATGAATGGGTTGAATCTAAATGGTTGAGACATTCTATATAAAAACTCTATAGACCATAAGTATTGCAAATCAGTTTTTAAGTTGGGCACTTGAAATCCTTGGCGATCCAGTGATGATTTGGGAAGTGTTTTTTTTTTCAGAATTATAAAGACATTTATTATTGGGGTGCGACACAAAAGTTTAGATTTGATAAACACATAAAAACGCACACTATAGTATACTTCCCGAGTCGTAATTTTGTGACAAGCATTGCTGCAAACACACATGCACACTCTGTTGCCAATTGTTAATTGTCACTATTTCCTGTTGTTTTCCGTGTCTCCTCAGCCAGGATCCCTAGGTGAACTGGATGAGCAGCTGCCTCGTTGAGCCTTCCTGTACTGCAGCATGTGGATGTGTCCGCCTGTGCGGGCAGCTCTTTCTCTGCACTCAGCTTGAGATCCACGCTTGCATACTGTGATTGGCACAAGCAAAAGATGCGACAAACGGGAAACGTTGGCAGTACCATTCTGATTATCATCTTGCAAGTGTCTCATCTAGTGCCATGAGTAAATAGAAGTTTAAATTCTTCAAGGTCAAATTGAACTTGCGAGCTGTTGACCCTGGCATGGAAGCTGCTGCGTTTCAACCCATCTCCAAGGGACCGACTTCAAATTAAGCGCGGGTCATGTCGGTGAATTGAAAGCATTGCCATTAGCGACGCGTAGTAGGATGAGAGAGGACTCAGCCTTCCACCGGAATTCATTTAAAATGCTTTGCGGGGAAGGGCGCGGGACCTCAACCGCTGTGCCCCCCACCCCGTATTAATTGTTGCGCACCGCCCAGTTTGCGCCACCAGCCACAGTTTGCGCGCCCCCCAGTTTGCCGCGACCCCCAGTTTGCGCACCCCCTGCCTTAGGACCCACACTGTATGAATTTCTTAATTGAAAGGGATTATCATGCGTATCGTTTTGTCTCTTGATCCAGTCTTGACACGGCAGGAAGAAAGAAAAATAGCCATGAGGAGCCTGACGTCTGCTGACATTCTCCAATCCCCGACCCACTGCAAGTAAGTAGGTATTGCTGACTATTTACAGGTTCTTATCTTATTGAATAGCTAAACTAGCTTTCCTGGGGCCCAGAACAAGAGTTTCCACTGCCCTTCCCCCCTACCCCCCCCCCCCCCCCCCCCCCCCCCCCCCCCCTACCCCCCCATGGTCAGGCCTTCTTGTGGTGTCCCTCTTTCTCACACACCACCTTTACCGCCCCCGGCCACCCCCCCCTCTTACATCCCCACTCTTACACCTGCTTCCCTCTCTCTTACTTCCCCCACTCTATCACTCAATTCGACTCCATTCAAGCCCTGGCAATCCCACACAATAGTCACACACACATACACCCCTTTTATCTTGGGGCCTAGACTTACAACCAGATGATGTATGGAAGTTTCGCCTGACTTCCAGACGGTGACAAACTTCGTTGCGGATTTCCGAAGGAGCCAGCTGGGAGAGCTGAGGTCCGTCAAGAATGAAGCAACATGGCTATCATATTGCTATTCCCAACTTAAAATACAAGCACTTGGGAATTGTAAATTTTTTTGATGACAGTACATAATTTAGTGGCCCTGAGAAAAGTGTAATGTGTGCTGATATAACATGTATTAGGTCATGCGTCCTAAATAAACTGTAGTACACAAACTTTGCGGATACTAGTCTGTGGTTTTGTCTCTTCCTACACGCACTATCCGTGAGTTAATTGTCATCCTTGTTCAAACATATGCAAAAGTAATCAATTTCATTGATTTAATGAAGTTCTTCACTTTACAAGGGTTAGACTGCGTCTTCAAAAAGTCTCTGACAGCCAATATGTTACGTAAGCAATGCTAACGTATTCAAATGGAGTGCAGAAGAAATGCAATGCTGGTATAAGAATGGATCACTGGTCTGTTTGCTCAGTAACAAAGAAAAGGGTGGTAACACTCTGCTGCAGCTTTCTTCATATTGTGTACAGCTTATTGCAACGCCGCAGGAAACCGTATTAGGGCTTGAGAGTCTGTATTTTTCACTAATTATAGCAGTCAGAAAAATAATAAACAAGAGGTGCTGGTTCTGAGTTCACAGAGACATTGGGATTTTGTTGTACTGTAAGACTTCCCCGTCATGTCAAATGTAATTTCCACGTTACCCTAAATAGTGCCCGGATGATGTATTCTATAGATAATCTAATGCAAATACAATAATAACCTGCTACACAGCAATTTTCTATGTTACAAATTTCTGTTTGACGATTAGAAAAGTGACCATAAGGAACAAAAGAAAAAACAAAATCCAATACAACATAATTCTATTAAATACGTCACAGGGATCCATTACCATGTTTGTACTGGGAAATGTTGTCTGGATATGGTATGACAGTATGACAGACCCCATGGATACTCTGCAGAATATTGCCGGCATGGGCGCACCATGTGGGCTAGCACTCAGAATAAAGCACTTTCAATTCTATTCCCTCTTTACTGAGCCATATAGCGCCGGTCAGAAGAACAACCAAAATATAGGAAATGGGTAGCAAGCAGATTAAAAAGGGCTTGTCACCAACGTGTTCATTAATCATTTCCTCGGCTGCAAGATGGAATCCCATAAACATTGAGTATATTTCATGTGTCTCGTCAATTCTGGGTAATATTTGCACCTCTGTCTTGCACACTTAAACCCACCCAAAAAAAAGCAATCATCTTTAAGTAGTATTCCTCCCCCAATACATATAAAAATACACCCCCCTCCCCCAATACATATCAAAATACAACCCAAATAATAAAACGCTGCACCCGGTGCCGGGTCTCTCGGCAGCGGCGGAAGTCAGCTGGGCTAAGCTTCCTCCTCGCCGGCGTGAGAGGGAGGCCCAGCGCACACACGAGCAGCCATTGTGGGACTGAGAGGTGCCTGCAGCGGGGCAGTACTGGCAGCAACTGCTGTGACCTGCAGCCGAGCCCCTTCCACCGCCAGCCCCCCGCAGTCCCTCCAGCCGCCGGGCTACCGCCACCCACCGGCCCCCCGCAGTTTCGACAGCCGCCAGGCCCCCGCCAATAACCCCCCGCAGTCCCGACAGCCGGTGGGCCACCGCCACCCCCCCCACCCCCCATCGTCAGCCACCGCTTCCCCCCTCCCCACCACCACACCGCCCTCCCCCTGCAGCCGCCGGCCCGGTCTGTGATGATCCCCAAGGCAAGCCTGATTTGTATATGTATTGGGGGTGTATTTTATATATGTATTGGGGGGGAGTGGGGTATATTTGTAGATGTATTGGGGGTGTATTTTATATATGTATTGGGGGGGAGTGGGGTATATTTGTAGATGTATTGGGGGTGTATTTTATATATGTATTGGGGGGGAGTGGGGTATATTTGTAGATGTATTGGGGGTGTATTTTAT
>WSYH01015289.1:0-14471 GCA_036426205.1 Ascaphus truei
CCTACCCAAAAGCATATATGCATGTGTGTCCCCTATCTACATATATGTACCCATGTATGCCCACATAATCTATTCCCATATTCCTAAACATACCCATCCACACATATCCCCCATACATATATACCACTGAGTATTTGTTTATTCTCCCCACTCCCCTGAGCGAAGGGAATGGGAGGTGGAACCTCGGGAGCAGCCACCTCTCCCGCTGCATGGCTGGCCGCTCCACTCTCCCCCCTCCCCCCACCGCGTGCGCCTCTCCATTGTGGGCCCACGTGGGGAACGATATATGTTTGCGCGACGGGGCACTGGCCCGTCCCTACCCGGCCCTGCTTGCACGGGTCGCGTGCCGTCCCGCGTGCCTCCGCTAGACCCCCTCTCCCCGCACACTAAACCCCCTGCCCCAAACACTATTCCCCGCCGGACGAAAGGGGGAACCGAACCCCTCGGCGTCCGCCACGGCCCCCCGCTATCCTCCCGAGAAGGGAGGGAGGGAGAGGGGGGAAGTCCACCCCGTGCTACGCTCCCAAACGGAGAAGGGAGGGCCCCCCCACGGGGGAAGGCTCAACTTACGTGGCCGATGTCCAGGGGAGTGCGGGGAGAGATCCAGCTGGAGGTCCTTCCGAATTCGCTGGCGGGAGGTAAAGAGGACTTGCCCCCGCCAGCTTGGCCTTATGAGGCCACGGTTGGCTCCTCCCCTGGACAGGGGAGGGCGATGCGGGGGCGGGCCGGAAGGGGGAAGGCCGCCCCCCCCCCTGATCATGAAACCTCCCAGCCTATAGCTGGGGGGGTCGCTTTCTTCATGTAACTCTTTTTGTTGTTGCATTTCTACACACCAATCAGGGGCTGGGTCATATTGAAGACATCTGGCCTCAACTCTTTTTTATGTAACCATGTTGTGCCATGGGATATAAAGGTGCCCCTTCACCTTGAAACCACATCACCCCACATACTGTACCTCACTGTTCTGAATTCCTACACTTTAAACACCAATAAACAATTGGGAATGAAAATGGCCCAAGCTTTTTAGTGCTAATCTTATTAATAAATGAAGACTATCTTGCCAGTATCACATACAGTATAAGTAGAGGTCCAACAAACATTTTCACTAGTCACCAGTCATACCTGCTCAGTAGGCCAATCCAAATTCAATACACAAAATGTCATGAGAGGACACACCATGCCTGCCATTCATATTGAGAATTAGTGCTACTTTACCTCAACCACCATGAAAGGAAAGCAGTAAATTCCACCACCAAGCAAGGGCTGCAGTATTGCCTCTCCCATCATGAAAGTACACCACCATGCCTTTCACTATTGAGGTTATTATCTCTCCTACCATGAGAGGATATCACCCTTTGCCAATAACCACTGAGTATTAGTGCTGCCTCTATATCCTTGAAAGTAAAGCACCAAACTCTGTCACGAAGCATGGACTTTAGCACCGCCTCTCACACCATAACAGGACGCCACCATGTCATGCCATTGTTTTATGAGTGTTATCGCTGCCATGAGAAGAAATCGACAATCTATGCAACAAGCATAGGCTTCACCCACCATGAGAGGACTATGTCTAGCCCTTCCACTCACCATTGGGCTCAAGCAATCTTCAGTATACTTTTCTGGAAAGGTCCTTCTGCTGTTGCAACAATGTTTTTTTTTTAAAAGGTTGCCAAACCCACAGCATTTCCCCCCCAGTTGTTTCAAACATTGCCATTGATAGAGAATGGCCTAGTAAACAAAAGGAGTATTACGCTGGCAAGAGGTTTCCCATTCCATAAAAGCTGTACACTAAAGTACACTTCATAACCATACTACTTTTTCTACTTGACCTTTAATCCATTATTTTAAGGCAAAGCAGGATCCAATCAGGAACACTTAAATATTTAATTTCCTCACATCTCCTTTCCCCTTCATGCTCCCTGCATTTCCAACAGACTTCTTCTCATTTAGCCCCACACTTTCACTTTCTCCAGCAACATCTTAACAATAACTTATTTCACTTTAAGCATAATCCTTTTTGGCATTGCTACAGGTCTTTTGGAATTGCAATTGTGAAGGGCTGCAGGGTTCCTTTTGTGTGTGTGTTTAAAATTACTTCTGAGTTAACAAATTTCTTATACTGTATTTGATGTGGATGCTAAAGGACATGCTATAATGCTTAAATTTCTTTATCTTAATTTTAGTTACAAAGTACCTTGAGTAGCCATTACAAATTCAGCAAACAAATGGTATGCTCATTTTTAATACGTTTGCTGTGGGCACAGTTTTCTCTACAAATTAAATTAAGATAAATTAATATATTAGATTACCTTTCTGAACCAATATATTTAATTATTCTGAATAATCTATAATTTACAGTACCATCATATTTCACATGTGAGAGCCCATTGCTGCTTTAATAGGTAATTGGAGGATATAATTTGGTGTCTTTTGTTCCTTGCAGCCTTTATTGCATGTATAGGTCTTCTTGATTTTCATTTTGTTTAACATTGTTAACTAAAAGCAGATCAGATCTGTAGGTTCAAATCCAAGGCAGAGATTAATCAAATCTTTGTTTCTTCCTCTGATTCAATTTTAGGTCCCCACTGCCACACCTTCAAAAATTATTCCCACACTCCTCCCCCCCCTCCCACCCGCTTAATGCTTACCTCTTCTGATGCAACTATTAGGCTCTGGGCCTAACTGCAGATTGGAAGCTCATTGGGCCTTACTGGCCCATCCTCCTCCTCCTCCACTGGAGAAAGATTGCATCTTCAGAGTAGGCAGGGCCAGTATGCAGTTAATCTCGGAGGATTTAAAGATGCACAAGAGAAGGTAGGGCATTATCAATCCACTAGCTGGATATTTTGGCTTAGTGAAAGCTTAATATATTACTAGAGCTAGACTACCTGTCTAGCAAGATCTTACTATCTCTATGATGACTATTGCATAACATTACCAGTAAAAAGCCATATACAAATGAGATCAGTAACACTGTTAGTTTTTGTTAAATAAAATATAATATTATTGTCAATTGAATGGAGCTTAGTGAGTTTAGGTCTTTGGGTCCTTGGCCATTCACTTAATGTATCCAAGTACACTTAGATCCTCAGGTGCTTGCAAATTATATTGCGTGCAGGCATTACTCTTTAGAGCAGGAATTAACTATACTAGTTGTGAAGTTTGTTCAAGTGGGATTATTTATTAATGTTACTAGTTGCAACAGTGATGCAAAAATAAACAGAACAATATGTACAGTATCAAAAACTTTATTAAGAGTTTAGAAAAAATAAAGTTGTGACTACTTTTGCCACAGCTGTTATGTTGTAAGTATTTTTGTACTTCTAGTCTTACCCTGTTGAAGAGGCAATCCAATTTTGTTTTCTTCTTCTTCATGTTTGTCATAGAGGATTGAAGCAGGGGGTCACCAGAGCTGGACCCCATTAATTTCAACTCATAGACCCCCCTGCTTCTGTAGGTACTTACCTCCATAGAGTAATCAAATGTGTAAAAAAGAAAAAAAAATATATATATATATATTTCTTTGGTTTGTTTACTAACAATAGGATTTCCATTTTTTTTTAAATAAAGTTTTCTACACATCGTCTTGTGTCTTGGCAAGACAGGAGCCAATAGGGATTGGTGTAGTTACCACAGCGCCAGGGGACGTCTTGTTCACAGGTCGCAGGTTCATAATGTCACTACTTTGGAAGGCTTACAGTATAATATATGTGCTGATCTTTACTTCTATATTACAACTTGATAAAGCGCGGTTGCGTTTTTTACCATAACTCTTCAAATCCATGTGATTTAATAAATATATTTTTTATTGGAGTCACCTTTTGATCTCATCCTTCTCTTTTGTCATTGCGATCCTGCTCTACATTAATTCTTCTGCCTCCCCACAAGACTGTTAGCTGTCGAGCAAAGTATAACTATGTCTGTAAAAAGGTAAAAAATGTACTGTATATTAATTAAAATAGATTTAATGTGCTGTCTACCAGGACTGACAGTATGTCTGTACTAAGGAATTTATAGAGGCAAGTCATACCAAAAGTGGAAAATATTAATTTCTTTAACTGTTTTTATTCTGCAGGACCTGTGAATATGTACCATAATGTTATTGTATGCTAAAGCCCTAATAGCACGTTCAGGAGATCTGTAAATATAGTAACTCTTACTAGCCTCTAGGGGAGGCACGAAGTATAAATTAAATGTACCATTATATTGAAGTGGTGTGCTCTAAATTAGATAGAATAAAAAAAAAGAATAGACATTTGGTTTCCTTGGGACATTTAACTATCCATATCTCTAAGAGCAGCTGTGATCTGTGGAGTAAAACGATGCAGAATTTCAGCTGGTTCTGTTTATATGTAATATATTTTCCAATTTAAATGCTGTCGATGTATTGCCCAGCTGTCTATGTACTACAGGATTTGCAACAAGGTTGTTGCCAGGATCAATAGGACAGAGAAAACCCTGGCGCTCCCTCCGAAGAAAGTATTTAATGGGATAAATGAAATGGATGGTTTACCACCTTGAAACTGTTGTGCAAGGGTCCCCTCGGTGATGTCGTCTCTCCTATGACTCTGACCCCAATAGGATCTATCCAGGATCCTTGTTAGTACAGGGATACAGAAAAAAAGGGGGAGCACAGGTAGAGGGATAATGTTGTGATGTATAATATTGTGATATATAAAACCTCTGATAAGAAACTCTAATAAAAGGTGGTGGGAGTAATAAAAAATGGAAACACACTTACACGGCCTTGTGTAAATGCTATCACATCAAGGTGTCTTTGTGGTCTTCTTTCTTTTCTTCTCCTCTTTCTTTTTCCTCTGTTGTGGTGTTTTTCTTTCTTCTCAGGTCCAGGTATATTCTTAGGTTCGCCGACGACTTTTCCTTCAGGCGTCACCCTCAAGGCAAACAGATATATACATGTATGAACAATATTGCTGATAACAATAATATACAATGACCAGCTGTAATATGATACAGCAGTTAAATGCAGTCACTCACACGGCCAAGTGTGAGTGCAACCTGTGGGGGAGGTATCTTTTCTTTGTAACACGTATGATGGTCGTATCCAATACGTAATGAGCACGTGAATGGTGGATAATGATGGGTAATAATAAATATAAAGGATGATACTCACACGGCCTCGTGTGAGTAAACACATATAGGGGTATCTCTAAATGGTGGGTGATGATTAGTAATAATAAATATAAAAATTGATACTCACACGGCCTTGTGTGAGAAAACACACATAAGGGTATCTCTGGAGGCTTCAATGTTGGTTTCCCGGCAGGGGGGAAAAGCTAGACGCTCCTCCCCTTAGGTATTGAGACAAAGTATTGTCTTGAATGAACAATACCTATCTTTTATTTAACATTAAAAATAGAACATGAAGTGTTAAAAACGAATGAAAACAAATAAAATGATGCAGCCAGTCTATAGGATGATAAATTGCAGGGATCGATGCACGCAGCTAGCTGACTTCGCGTCCGGATATGCTGCTGCGTTGCTCCGTTGCCTGCTCCTCGACGGTGGCTGAGATTGTCCAAAAACGCTGACAGAAAAGAGCAACTCATTTCGCCACTTTGCGGGCTTCCTCAGGCTCATTAAGTATTGGATACGACCAATCTGCTACTGTTTCGGTTGGGGTTTGCCATAACCCTTCACAGCTCCGATCTACTGCTGCGACACACTTTATTCGAGCAAATGCCCAGTTTGTACCTGGCAGATACCTGGAATGCGCCGCTCCTCACCTCAGACAAGCCCCGTTGCATTTGCCTTCCCAGCCTGGGTTCATGCCTGGCTGATGGGCGGCTGATCTGTTAAATGATAATGATTAGGATTTAATAGGCTGCAATGCTTCGTGTGTCTACCAGATGGCATAAATTCATGAATTGTAATGCAGTATATATATATATATACTGTGCAGTATTGCAGCCAGCGGGAATAAAATGCTTCAATCCCTGCCTGGAAAATAACTCAATGCACTCGGGCAGAAAACAGTCACAAACCTCAATACACCCGGGTATACCCGAATTCGTGGGACTAGCCGAGCTCGAATAAAGTGTGTCGCCAGTGTATGCACTATAAACAGCTGTTATTTGGCATTGTTTTTACACCATATGTATAACTATTTGAGCTATGGAAGTGGTACTATTATAAGAAGGTATACTTCTAAAAGTCTGGTTAACATTCCAAGTACAAAACGAGTTACTTGTATCAACTTATAAGGTTATGTTGTTTTATATGTGTGACAGTATGTGGTAAGAACTACTTTGGCTTTTATAGAGTCTTGGGTTTATTGCTATTTTCTGACACCAGTGTCATCCCAACGTGGGATAGTTATAGAGAGCTTTTTTACCCTGTACTAAAGACCTACCCTTCCTGACTGCCTATTACACACTACACTACCTATTCAAGGCTATTGTCATTATACTGCCAAACTTTAGTGGATATCACATGTTTAATTTATCTGTAGGGAGAGACAGGGATATTCTCTGCTAAATACTAATATCTATACAGCTGACTTGAATTATATATCCCTGTCACTTCTCCACCGCTCCTCTGAGGGGTTTCTAGCACATATTTTAAACTTTGAGTGTATGAATTAAATTGTGTATTAAAACGTTTTTGTTTTTCGTCGCTTTTCGCTTTTAGTTCCTGGCTAAGGGATTCATCATGTGGTTTTAGTATTACACATTAGTACTAGGTAAGAGTGCACATAGAGGGGTGCTTTTGAACTCCTTTCTTCGAGTTCACTCAGTGTAATGTAATTCCAATCTTATTACTTTTCTGGACCATTGTTGGAATATCTGTAATATGAATAGGAGCAAAAGGGGTGAACAAGAAAGAGGAAACAAGAAGTACAATGGCAAAAAAAAAATAAACAATGACCAAATAATGGATGAGTTAGAAAAGGAGGATTAAAGAACGGATAGAGAAAAAAATACAAGAACTAACTAAACATTTTTTTAAATCTTAAATTCGTCATTTTGTGTGCATTGCTCACTGGAAAACACTTCCCATATCAGTGTAAGGGAACAGGAATACATTGTTTTGCAATGCATAGCGGTTCCACTGGCAATTAAGGCATTACAAGAAAAGGGCACCAGTATTTACAATATGCACATTACACACAGGAAGTTATTATTTTATGTACATCTTCAATTATGTGGTGGTGACATTTGTTATATTCTGAAAAATTAATTACAATTTAGTTGATGAAGCACTTAAAAAAGAAACTAGAATTAAGGAAACAGGCTATGGAAATGTGGTTGATTTCAGTTTTATTGCACCAGCAAATTGTTCCCATATTTAACGGATCGGGGGACTCGCGGTTTCTAGCATGTCCCCGTTACCCCAGGTCCCACAGTGGCTAGCTGTTCCGCTCCCCTACATCCCCAATCTCTATCTCCCTCTCTTAGCCGTTCCTCCAAGGCATGGTCCGCACGCCCAGGCTCACGCTCTGCGCACGCGCGCGGTCACCTCACTAACCGCGCGCGCTCCCGATCGCGGGTTCCCTATCGAGGTACACGCGCCCCTCGGCGTGCCTCCGTCATCCCTGCCCTTTCCCTACCTGGTTCCTCCGCTCCTCCTTCCCCTCTATCTCCTGTGCCGAGCGCCTCCTCCGCTGTACTTCCCCCACGCTCTAGTGCATGCTCGGTGCGCGCGCATAACAGGGTTACAGAAGGCGCGAGCACCCGCTCTAGTTACCTGCCTCCCTCATGCTCTGGCTCCGCCCCCGTCGGTTACAGGCAATAACGCTTTATTACCTTCCTGTCTCCTCCCCTGCTCTCACTGACCTATCCCTGCAAGTACCCACTGGGGACTGGCCAGGTCTGCGGGCATACAGGCGTTACACCATATCAACATTTTTACTAAAACATTACATTTACATTTTTTAATTGGGGTACAGAAAATAACAAAGGGGGCTACACAAATTATGATATTTAATGGATTAATGAAGAAAAATAATGGAAGAAATAATATAAATTCAAGGTTTGCCCAAGCTCCAAATAACTGAGTGTATCCTGTACTTTATAGATAAACACATGGACGGTATCGTAAAGGGTTTAAGAGATTCTAAGCAGTCTACTATAAACACAGTTTAGGGAGGAAGATGGGGTAATTATTGTAGCTTCTACATGGTTATCAAACCTGTTGAAATGTTAGGCAACTATCTCTTAGGTTGATTGTTAATTTCTATATATTCATTGAGTGTCAAATTCATTTTTTTAATCTGGGATAGAGTGGGATGGATTGTTGCTTCCAGATAGCAGCAATACTACAGTATTTGCTTTATACAGTATAAGTAAGGGAAATAAGTTTCCTTCCATTGTGTGAGATCAAATTAATGTATTTAGAAGGGTTACTTAATGGTTTCAAATGTATTGACAAGTCCAAAATCTTAATTAAGGTTGTCATGCTTGTCTAAAGCAAAATATTTGGGCAAAACTACCATACTGAATATGAAACATGATGTCAAGTTGGCCACAGCCTCTGAGCAATTAGGGGAGTCACCTTTATACATTTTGTTTACTCAATCATGTACTGCCTACAAATTATTGTATCTTATGGCCTGAAAGAACTTGACCAGAAGACCAAAGTCAGACATACAGTACGCTGAATCTTTTTTATTAAAGTATACAAGAATAATCAGCAATCATGTACAACAGGCTAGTGTGCATGGCCTTGTTACTCCTGTTGATCACCTAATTTTGCTTCCTCTTTGCAGTGGTAGTAATAACTTTCGTACTCATGCACACTCTTCCGTCTTACATCCGTTCACCCACTTTTGCTTCATCAGATTATACTTATTACTCCAAAGGCTCTATAAAGGGGGCTTCTTGTCTAATGCAGGGGCCTTCTTTTACCTAAGGGATGTCTCTTTGGGGTGCCACATGCACATCTTGGTTCTGTGTGCAGAATTCTGTGGATGTGACAAACATGACCGTCTAGATCCAAAAGCAACTTTTGTCTTATAGTTAGCCTTCTGATATAGAGCTCTTTTGTGCATCAACCCTTGCCCCCATCACCATTTTGTGCAGGGTAATATTTTATACAGAATTAGGTTAGGCCCTTAAGGATTCGTAATGGAATGTCATTAAAGGAAAAGGAATAAAAGCCATTGACATTTTATTAGGTTAATTTACCTACATCCAAAATCACAATGTTGATTACTTACTATGGATAACTCACAACTTCATGTCATAAGAAATTAACTAAAAGTATTGCTGAAAATACTTAAGGTAATAGTGTGATATGTCAAATAGTTTGGATATTTACAAGCGTTTACTTTTCATTTATAAAGTAAAAATCTGTACAAAGCTGTATTGAACAGCTCAATATTTGTTATATGTATCTCAACAAAACAAGCCAAATCAGATGAAGTCTTGACAAAAACATGCTTTTTGGTGATGACTGCTGAAAGCTTTACTTGTTCTCTTAATAATATATATGTTTTGTTATTTGACCAAAAGAGAATGCCAAAAAAAAAGGTTTTTGTTCGTTATAGATTTTAGAAATGCATAATCTACCAGTAAGAGAGACAGTTTTACTTTTATATTTTCAGTATACTTATATCTATTGCAGAATTTTATGATAATGACATTTCTGTGAAGCTGAAATTGTTGATAAAAGTTTGTAAGGCATTGCAGGTAATAAAGGAGATACAGTAAGCTGAGAGTCTTTCCAGAGTTGCATATGCTCCCTCAGCTGGCTAGAATATTCCTAAGTTACAGAGGATGTGACAGAGTCATAGGGGCCTATTCACAAAGCAGTGATAAGTGGTGTAGTGGGCAATAAATGCCCTTATAACGTGCTACTGTCTGATCCGCTATTCACAAAGCAGTGATAACACTGCAGTATCGCGGTATATTGACTTTTTTGATGACACTAAACAGTCAGAGACAACAATGTTGTCCAATGGGCCAAAAAAAGGCAAACACACAGGTTTTCTTTCAGCACTGGTATCAATCCTGAGGCTGGTGTGAGTCTTTGGGTTGTCCCTGTGGGTGTCTGGAGGCCCCACAGGTGTCCAGAGGGCCTCAGGTGGTCCCTGTGGGTGTCTGGGGGCCCCAACATGGTCTTCGTGGGTGTCTGGGGTACTCACAGGTGTCTAGGGGTCCTTTGGTGGTTCTTGGGGGTGTCTGATGGCCTCCAGGTGGGCCCTGTGGGTGTCCGGGGGCCCTGTTAACCTCGCAAATGTCTGGGGGACTCCAAGTGGTCCGTAGGTCTCAAGGGGTAATTGGGTGGTACCTGTTGGTGTCTGTGGGCCTCCAGGTGGTCCCTGTGGTGTCCAGGGGCCCCACAGGCGGCGAGGGGTCCTCAGGCTGTCCAGATATGGATAATAGTTCATTTGCCCATTTAAAATAAAACAAACCAGCAGCATAAAGTAAATAAAACTTGCACTTTCCCTTGCCATGATGAAGGCTGTCCTCATCCTCATCACGTCCTTGTCCTCCGTGGGTAGCAACAGCAATACCACAATAAAAAAAATACAATCTAATGGCCCCTAGCCCCTTAATCAGCTTAGCAGTTAGTTACCACTATAGTAATTAAGGGGTTAACCCACCCTCCCCCGCTACCCACTCACCCTACCCGGGGACACCACCCCATTGACTGGCACAGTGTTTAAGCATGATTATATAATATGGGCATGCTTTGCCAATATAGAAATAAATGGGGAAGCTAAAAAAACAGGCCCAAAATAAAACACATTACATAAAAAATATACACATTCCAAATGCCAATAAACTAATTGATTGGCACAGTGTTACATCATGCCCATATAATATGGGCACGATTTAATAATATCACAGTCAATGGTCAACGTAAAAAAAAAAAGACACCCACCAACAATATCAAATTCAATCAAATTAATCACCAAATAAAAAACAATAAAAAAAGTAAACACAAACAAATACCAGGAATCAATTAAGCAATAACCAAATAAGCCCCAGAATTAATAATAAAAACACCAAAAAAAACATAAATAAATTAAAAAAACTCAAAATTAACACCGTTATTAAAAAGCTAAAGGCCAAAAATAAACCACAATTAAAAAGCAAACACCAAAAAAATAACAGAAATAAACAATTGAAAACACAACAAAAAATCCCATAATTCAAAATCAAAACATAAAATAAATAACAGAAATATTTAAAAGCAAACAACCGAAATACATTTAAAAGAAATAAAAGCAAGCATTTGCCTAAATATGTATTGCTTGTCACTGTGTGTATAGCCCTAAAGGGGCATACAGTATATAAATTATTTGGCAATCAGTAGGCAATAAAAAAAAAAAAAAAATACAATGAAAAAACCTGCAAAATTAAAATAACATACATTCAATGGTTTTTCTCACCTTTAGATGTCCGATTCTCGGGATCTCGTGAAGCTTTCGAACAAAGAAAACAGGTCCTCAGATACAGTAAGTTGTTTTCTTCTTTTTTCTTTTCTTCATCTGTTAATTGTAATCCAATTGGGGGTTCTTCTTCATCTTCATCTGCATCTTCATCTGTAGGACCCATTGTAATCCAATATGGATCCAATGTAATCCAATATGGAGGAGCTGTTACTCCTTTACCTTCTTGGCATCCAATGAGACAGTACCGGCCTTATATAAGACTCGTGACATCACATTTGAATGAGAAATGGTTCCCACGCAATCTGATTGGTTGGGATAACCATGTGACATTTTTTTAGGATGTGACTTCATATAAAGGGAGTGAAGCCAGTCAATCAGGAAGGCTGCGCTTCTTTTCCCTTTAAGATGATGTTACCAAAACTAAGATGGCTACCATCATATGTTACTTCAACCAATCAGATTGGAGATGTACTATATATCCCCAATCTAATTGGTTGTATGAGTCAATTTTTGGAAAGCCACAAGTGTAGAGATGCAGCGCACAGCAAAGAACTGGATCCACGGGACAGCAGCAGTTTGATAAAAATAAAGTTCTTTATTGAAAAAACATGGTGCAGACAGGCATGGTGCAGGGGAAAAAAAGCCTCTGTCTCTAACGCGTTTCATGCCTGTGTGGCGCTTCGTCGGAGAGTACAGTTAGGTGTGCCATACTAGCCCTCTTATAGTGGTCCCAATTAGCTAAATTTGGAACCTCCGTGAAAATTCCTCAACCGGAAGTGACGCGGCTATCTCGGTACCCCGGAAGTGACGTGTCGCAATGCGCGAGTCACTGTTGTTTACCGGCTGACTTAGCCTTGTTATACACGTCATCTAACCTCGTGGGGAGACTGACAGGGTAAATAGCAATGGAGTTTAAAGTCAAACCGGATGATATATGGGTGCTTTACCAAACCGGAAGTGACGTATCGCTATTGTGTGCATGACAGCTATTTGTTTACATGCTGGCTAGGTAGTCATAGCAACCTGAGCGCAAACCCTGAGGGGGGAAAAATAGACAATCAAATGAGGGAAATTATGGCACAAATATCTTGCTAAATGGTCATTTGGCCTTCATAAAGCAAGATATGTTAAAAACAATTGTAGCATGTATAATATCATATCCGAGGACCTCAGCATCTATTATTAATTAATAAATACAATAATTTATATAACAAAGAGCTATATTGGAGCAAGAACAAAGGAATGAGTAATGCTAATCTGATTCAAAGAGGTACAAAGAGATAACTGAATATCATGTAATGCGAGAGAGTTTGAATCTATACCAGATACATAAACAAAATAGTGCATAATTGTTATAACAGTAATTGCTTTATTGTAAAAAGTGTTTCAGTTCCCAATCGGTATTTATACCCCCGGGTGTTAATGACCCGAGGGTATAAATCCAAAACATTTCTCTCTGATTCAAAATCAGTTCTCTATTACCTCCCCTGATGTGTTTGGGGATGTGTTCCAAGGCATTGAATGTGAATGTTTCTAAAGAACCATGTGGACAATCATGAAAATGTTTAGCTACCGGTAAGTCTAGATTATTCTTTTTAATATAACGTAGGTGTTCTGAGATTCTAATTTTTAACGGACGGATGGTCCTTCCGATGTACATTTTCCCACATGCACAATTGATTTTGTATACTACATAGTTTGTGCTACATGTCATGAAATGATTAATTCTATATTTCTGACCTGTATATTTATTAATGATTTCTGACAATGGAGTAACATACTTGCAATACGAGCAGTTCCCACATTTATGGAACCCTTTAGGAAGTTTCCTATTTCTGGATTCTAAGGCAAATAAACTTGGTGATAGGTGATATCCAATGGTTTTGGCCCTTTTATAAACAAACCTTGGTGTATCGGATACACATTTGTTAAGATCTTTATCTAGTTGTAAAACCCTCCAATGTTTATCTATAATTTGTTTGATAAGTTTTGCCTGATTACTATATGTTGTAATAAAGAGTGGTGTTTCTGAACCTTGTTCCCTTAATCTCCTGTTTTTGTGTTTATCTGTAGAATTAGTTAATAATTGTTCTCGCTCTGTGTTTAGAGCTTTTTCAAATGCGGATTGAATATCCACCTCAGGGTAGCCTCGATTTCTAAATCTCTCATTTAATATCTCTGATTCTTCCAAGAAGGATTTCTCAGTGGAACAAATCCTTCTTAGTCTGAGATATTGTCCGATTGGAATACCACGTAATAGTGGTTTCGGATGGCTACTGTTAGCCCTGAGGAGAGAATTGCGGGCATTAGGTTTACGAAACAGGTTTGTCTGGATTCTGCAATCAGTGTCAATATATAAATTGATATCTAAATAATTGATATGATTTATGTGTATTGATGAAGTAAATTTTAAATTAAACGAATTATTATTAAGATAAATAATAAATTCCTGTAGTGTAGAGTAATCTCCCCTCCATATCAGAATGAGGTCGTCAATGTACCGACGATAAAAAATAATATTGTTGCGGAAAGGATTAGTGACACCAAAAACTGTGAATATTTTCCCAAAGTCCCATATATAGGTTCGCATACGAAGGTGCAAAAGAAGTCCCCATTGCCGTGCCTTGTTTTTGAAGATAGAAATGGTGATTAAACATAAAATAATTGTGTTGTAAAAGAAAAATAATACAATCTAATAAAAATGTGATTTGAGGCGTGTGTAAGTTAGAAGTGTTAAGAAAGTGAGTGACTGCTTGAATACCTAATTCGTGACTAATAATCGTGTATAAAGATGTCACGTCTAGTGTTACCCAGAAATAATTGTGACACCAAGTGATTTTATTTAACATAGTGAGTAAGTGAGTGGAATCTCTGAGATAGGAGGGGAGTGCTCTCACTAGAGGTTGTAAATAAACATCCACATATCTCGATATACCATCTCCCAAAGATCCAATGCTGGAGATGATTGGTCTCCCTGGTGGATTATCCAGAGATTTGTGGATCTTTGGGAGATGGTGAAATATCGGTATGGTTGGAAAACGATTACTCAAATACTGACATTTCTGAGTTGATAATACCCGCAATTCTCTACCTAGATCAATAAGAGTGT
>WSYH01015290.1:0-14470 GCA_036426205.1 Ascaphus truei
TGTGTATACATGTCATGGTGTAGTAGTGTGTGAGGGGGAGGCTGGCACTGCCGCTGCCTGTGCTGTACCTGTGCTGTGTATACATGTCATGGTGTAGGACTGTGTGTGAGGGGGAGACTGGCACTGCCGCTGCCCGCGCTGTACCTATGTTGTGTATGCATGGTGTAGTAGTGTGTGAGGGGGAGGCTGGCACTGCCGCTGCCCGCGCTGTACCTGTGCTGTGTATACATGTCATGGTGTAGTAGTGTGTGAGGCTGGCACTGCTGCTGCCTGTGCTGTAGCTGTGCTGTGTATACTTGGTATGGTGTAGTAGTGTGTGTGAGGCTGGCATTGCCGCTGCCCACGCTGTGTTGCTACCAGTGAGTTATAAATAGCAGAGCTAAAATAAGCAGTTGATTATAAGGAGGGGTGAAGAGTGAGTGTGGGAGAAAGTGGGTGGGCGAGAGGAAAGGAGGGAGAATGACAGAGAGGGACAAGGACAGAGAGAAGTGTAAGGGACAAGAAGGAAGATAAAGATACACAGAAAAAATAGAGATGATACACAGATACATACACACAGATACACACATATAGACATACAGTTACACACAGATACTGTACAGTATATAGATACAGATAGACAGACAGATTAGATAGATAGGCAGATAGACAGATACACAGATAGATACACAGATTGATAGAGAGATAGAGAGATAGATAGATAGATAGATAGATAGATAGATAGATAGATAGATAGATAGATAGATACCCTATCTCCCTCCTTTCTTTTTCTCTCTACTCCCATCTCTCTCTCTCTCTCTGCCTCTCTGCCTCTCTTCCAATCTTTCTATCTCCCCCTCTCCAACCTTTATGTACCTCTACGACAATTACCTATTTCCGTCACGTCTCAGATGTTTTTCCGCTTTCCACACAGAAAACAAACTTTGAGCGACAGTAAAAGTGACTCTGAGAACATGCGCACGTAGCCATGTAATGCCTACAAAAATCACCAATCCCTTCCTCGCCAGAGGGGCCTGCAACCAACTGAAGGGTTTCAATGGCTAATTTAGTCTAGACCTCAAAGCCTAACAACAAACAGTAATGTCAAATGACAGGGTTTGCTCAGAGTAGGCCTCAAAGCCTAACTATGAACAGTAACATTGCCCAGAATATACATGCTAACAGTCCCAATTCTCCCATGAGTGCCATGGTTTCCCCTTCTCTCCTCACAGTTCCGGGTGGGAAGAGTCTCTTCCTCGGTAGCTGGAGAGGATGGAGATGAAGGAGTCAGCTGAATACCCCTCCAACTGCCCAATCAGAGCAGCTCATCACAAGAGGTACTCCAAAGGAGAGGCAGGGATATCTGTAAGGTGAGTGTGTGTATGCGCTGGCTAATGTGAGTGTGTGTGAACGTGTGTGCTAAGGTGAGTGTGTGAGTATGCATATGCTATGGTGAGTGCGTGTGTGTATACTTTGGCTAAGGTGAGTGTGTTTGTATACGTGTGCTAAGGTGAGTGTGTGTATATTTGTGTGCTAAGTATGTGTGTACAAGTGTATGTGTGTACAAGTGTGCTAAAGTAAGTGTGTGTGTATGCATGTGCTTAGGTGAATGTGTGTATGTATGTATGTGTGCGAAGGTGTGTGTGTGTATTTGTGTGCCAAGCTGAGTGTGTGTGCGCACGCGTGTGTGTGATAGTGTGCGAAGGTGTGTGTGTATAAGTGTGATAAGTTAAGTGTGTGCTAAGGTGAGTGTGTGTATGATTGTGCTGTTGTGAGTGTGGGTGTATGAGTAATAAAGTGAGTGTGTGTGTGTATTTGTGTGCTAAGGTGAGTGTGGGTGTATGAGTGTGCTCTGGTGACTGTGGGTGTATGAGTGTGCTATGGTGAGTGTGGGAGTATGAGTGTGCTGAATGTGCGTGTGTGCATTTGTATACTAAGGTGTGTGTGTGTATAAATGTGCTAACGTGAGTGAGTGTGGGTGTATGAGTGTGCTAAGGTGTACGTGCATGTTTTATGCTAAGGTGAGTGTGTGTGTATTTGTATGCTAAGGTAAGTGTATATGTATTTGTGTGCTAAGGTGAGTGTGTGTGTATTTGTATGCTAAGGTAAATGTATATGTGTGCCGCAGGTTAATGTTTGTAGACTTGAAGGTTTGTCACTAAAACGCGCCACCTTAGCGAATGTCGCTAACATGTCTGCGTGTCTCGGGAATCTGGACGTGTGTCCCTCTTTGGCTTTAAGAAATATTGGGAGGTATAGAATAGGCCCCAAAGCCTATCTACTGACAGTTATGTCAAGTGATGGTGTGTTGAGGGGGTTAAGTGGTTTATTGTTGAGTGTAGGCCTCAGAGCCTAACTGAACTGTAATTCTACATCTATCTATGTGAGTATCTATCTCTCTCATACGCTGTACGCATCTCTATGCTCTATCAAAATATCTCGCTCTCATTCTTCTTTTATCCTCTCTAAAAATATTTCCCTCTCTTGTTCTTTCTTTCTCTAAACTCTTTCAACACGGTTTTCCTCCCACGCAGCCCTAGCAACAGGAACCTGTCTCCTGGCAACAGCATCTTACGTGAAGGGAGCGCGGGGAGGGAGGAGGGAGCAGGGAGAGAGGTAGGACGCAGAGAGATGCGCCAGACAACAGCCTTATAAGGACTTTTTCTCGCTTCGAAAAGAAAACAATCAGGGTTTTTTTCTCGCTTCACCTCGCCAGGGAAAGTTTAGGAAGAGGGAAACCCAGTAACTTTCTCACGCTGGTAGCGAAAGGGTTAAATAATGGTGTGACCCCCCCCGTAGATCTGTGGCAAAGAAGGGGTTAGTGGGGCAACGCTCTGCAGGTCCCATGCAGGGAAAGCGTTAATGGAGCGACGCTCTGTGGGTACCATGCAGGGTACGAGTTAATGGAGCGACGCTCTGCGGGTCCCATGCAGAGAAAGAGTTAATGGAGCAACGCTCTGCGGGTCCCATGCAGGGAAAGAGTTAATGGAGCAATGCTCTGCGGGTCCCATTCAGGGAAAGAGTTAATGGAGTGACGCTCTGTGAGTCCCATGTAGGGAAAGTGTTAATGGAGTGATGCTCTGCAGGGCTCATGCAGGGAAAGGGTTAATAGAGCGACGCTCTGAGGGGCCATGCAGGGAAAGGGTTAATGGAGCGACAATGCTCTGCGAGTCCCAGGCAGTGAAAGGGTTAATGGAGAGACGCTCTGAGAGTCCCATGTAGTGAAAGGGTTAGTGGAGCGACGCTCTGCGGGTCCCGTAGACAGAAAGGGTTAATGAAGTGACGCTCTGCGAGTCCCATGCAGGGAAAGGGTTACTGGAGAGAAAAGGGTAAGAGAGCATCTTTAAATAGAAAAGGTCAAGGAGAGAAGCAAGTGTCTATTTATATCAGAGAGAGAGAGAACGGGAGAAATAAGTGAGGGTCTCTATATCAGGGAGAGAACAAGAGAGAAGTGAGGGTCTCTATATCAGGGAGAGAACAAGAGAGAGAAGTGAGGGTCTCTATATCAGGGAGAGAACAAGAGAGAGAAGTGAGAGTCTCTATATCAGGGAGAGAACAAGAGAGAGAAGTGAGAGTCTCTATATCAGAGAGAGAGAGAAAGAAAGAAATAGAATGAATGTAAAGATGGAGAAAATGAATCAGAGAGATGGATAGAAAGACACTCAAAGAGATACATGGATATATGGATGGATGGATATATAGATAGACAGGGAAAGAATCAGAGATATATGGCGATTATAGAGTGAGAGAGAGAGAGAGAGATGGGGATATATAGATTACAGACAGAGAGAATTAGAGATAGTTAGAGATAGACAGGCAGATAGATGATTTAGGTGGAGATGGATAGATCAACAGTCAGATACAGATAGAGTGTGAGACATATACAGTATATATATATATATATATCGAGAGACAGACGATAAAGAGAGAGATAGACAGAGTCAGACGAGAGACACTGACAGACATGGAGATGGGGATATATAGATGACAGATAGGGAGATAAAGATAAATATAGACAGGCAGATAGATGATATAGATA
The DNA here is from genome assembly GCA_036426205.1 of Ascaphus truei. Classification (NCBI taxonomy): domain Eukaryota; kingdom Metazoa; phylum Chordata; class Amphibia; order Anura; family Ascaphidae; genus Ascaphus; species Ascaphus truei. Next base: position 4,019 of record WSYH01015290.1, read on the forward strand.
GAGAGTGAGACAGATAATAGATGTAACCAGGTCCCCTTGGTCCCCCGGTTTCTCAGCGCTTCTCCGCTTCCCCCTCCCCTCCTCTTACCTCCGGTAGCTGAGGGGACAGTAGCGGGTTGCTAGGGAGGCGAGTGCATCACTGGAGACCCGTGGCGAGTGCAGTGCCAGGCGCCGCCATGACAGAAAGGCTCGCGCATGCGCAGTTTGGTTATATCGGCGGCCATTAGGAAATAACTCTGCAAGGGGAACTACAAGCCCCAGCAGGCCTTGGGGGCAAAGACCAAATGGTGCGCAGCAGCTAATAGGGCACGCAGAATCTCCTGCAAGGAAAGAGATACATTTGGCGCGCTCAGGGAAGCACGTCAGACGGAAGCAGGACAGCAAGGGGATAGGTAAGGTTCAGCGAGAGGTGCTCCACTGAACTAGGCCAGATTACCCCCGTAGGTTCCAGCTAGACTCCTCACTACTAGCTTGTGTGTGGTAGGGAAGGCCCCAAGGCAGGGAGGCTTCCAGTGTGCGCGGCCTGCGTCTGGGACCAGACCAGGCCATCGTCTCAGAGACTTTCTGCTGGTGGTAGACTCCACGTGGGAAGCCACCCCACGCGGAGGCGGATCTTTGGTGGAACAGACTGACCGTTACTTGGCCTTACTCAGCGACGCCCGGGGCTGGAGCTCCGGGCAGGTATTTTCCACCAGTACACCAACACGTCGTGGGGCAGCGCTGTCTCACACGGGGGCGGGATAGGCCTTCGTGGCCTGGACACTGGGACACTGTTGCCCCTGCACCCAAGTACTGTGAGGATATTCAGCGGGTTGGTATCCAAAATACTGTATGTGTTATAGTTATGTTTATAAGCATTGTTCAGTAAATACTATTGCATATAACCTGTGTGTCATTACTGGGCATATTGTTTTGGGAGGGGCCATCCTACTGCGTAAGGATCCCTCTCAGGTGGAGGCGCTGTTGGTATATACGGAAACACACACCTCAGGCTCCCCGTGGTGGGGGATCAGGCCTCCTGTTTACCGAGCAGATATTAGCACCACACGTAGTCGCCCTGACACAGGGGAAAGGGGGCTACATTTGGAGGCACTGCAGAGATTCAGACCTGGGGTGCCCGCGAATCTTAGTACCAAATTAAAGAGAGCATGTTCGTACCGACCAAACGAGAGGTCCGCGACTGGGCCTTTGGCCTTCACGAGAGTCGCCGCCACATGCTCGCCGTGGGAGACATTCCCGCCAATACACCCCTGCATGAGATCTGCAAGCATCTCAACAAACTGCCCAGACTAGCCAATGCACGGATCTTAGGTAACAAGTATGACGCTACGCACCGGTGGAGTATAGTCCTAGCGGCCGCCAGTCGACCTCTGTGAAGAAGGCGCCCAGAGGGATCTGTATTTACCAGAAGCCCTGGCCATGGGCTGTCCAGTGATCTACCCCGCCCTACCCGCCGTACCCGTGACATCTACCCCGGGACTCCCCGTTGGCGTACCCTATCGGGCTGAACTCTTACGCACCCCTTGCCCTGCCTGGAGGAGCAGCACTTCGGTTGTAAATTCACCCATACCCCGGGTGGCCTTTACTTCTCGTACTACGCTAGAGAGACACCCAGTAGGGCCGAAACTCCCCACCCGCCCTCTACCCCCAGTCGGGGTGAGAGTAGTCTTGCGCAGGTCCTCAGACCAAATATCCTAGTCGCCTGTCAACTGGCGGCTCTGACTTGGCAGTGACCCTACCGCAATTGGTGGAGGCTTTAACGATGTCTTCTCAGTCTCAGAACTATAGGAAGCTCAAGGCCTTCTCCGGGATAACCCCCACGCCCACGGGAGAAGAAGGGATCGTTTCATGGAAGGAACACACCCTTAAAGTACTGGACGAATGGTCTTGCACTGAGGCGTGAAGCGGCAGCGAATCATGGAGTGCCTCCGACCCCTTGCCTCCACCATGTTGGGCATGCACCGGGAGGAGAACATGGATGTGGCGGCTAGGGAGCTAGTGGATTTCCTACACAAGGATTAAGGTCTGGAGGATGACGAGAGTGAGCTCTGGGCCAAATACTATGCCCTCCGCCAGAGAGAAGGTGAGGAACTGTCGGCATTCATCCACCGCATCCAATTGGTGTTGTGTCTGCTACTCACCCGCAAAATCATTCCTGTCTCCGGTGTAGATGAGGCCCGACGTAAGTAGTTCCTGCGAGGGGCACGGCCAAACCACCCTGTAGCCAAAATGCTCCGGTGTGGCCTCATGCAGGGGAATCAACCTACGTTCACGGGATTCCTGAACCAAGTGAAGGTACACGAAGCCCATGCCTGCCTGCACACTCCTATGAAAGCCAAAGAGTTCTGCAAAGAGGAGACCAAAGGGGCATCGGCCCCAAAGGCCAAGGAGATGGAGAGCACCGAGGATAACCCTCCTTCAAGGACGCCGGCCTCTGCTCCCAGGGTGCCCCGAAGAACGACGTCTGCTTCTAGTGCCGGTACCAGCCGTAATAGCCATTGCTATAACTGTGAACAGGAGGGACACTTCGCAAAAGATTGCCCAAGGCCCAAGCCTCCCACTCCGGGGGCTATGTCATTCATGGTTCAGATGACAGAAATGGCTGCCATGTCCCTGGGAAATGCTCCAGTGAGCGAGTCTGAAGAATCACCCCAACTGGACGGTTGCAGTCAGGTTGGTCCGGCAGCGATAATACGAGTAATGATGGAAGAGATCTACTCATCTTCCCTTCTGGATACGGGATCCCAGGTGACGATAATCTACCGCCCTTTTTATGATTCCCATCTCAAACACCTGCCTATGCAGTCCACTGAGAAGATGAGGCTGTGGGAGTCTCAGCAAAGACGATTACCCCATCGACAGTGTATTTAGGGTGCGGCTGGACATACCCCAGCTGAAAACAAATAAGACTCATCCCATGGACGTGGAGGCACTAATCTGTCCTGAGTCCCGGGAACATCTCAGCTCCCCAATTATCCTAGGGACCAACACAGACGTGGTGCAAGCTTTAATCTGAGCCTGTCTACAGGATGCAGGAGAATTGTCCCTTTCTTCCCTACAGATTCCCCCGGTTCTCAAAGACGAGTGCTATAAGATATCCACCCAAGATGGATTCGGCCAATTTTTCAATCTGGAAAAGTGGTTAACCGAGATTCCACCAGGGGGAGTACAGCACATGGCTGTGGTACCCAACTACCTCGGGCGTGACGACACCGACTGGTACATTTCAGTGTAGACTACTCCTGAAGATGACGCCAGAAGAGGGATCCGGGTAGTACCAGAACTGAAGGAATAGAAGGTTGCCCTTCCCAACAGATTCAAAGTGGCAATATAGAATGTTTCGCCTCACCCTAAACGTTTTGATGTCGGTCAAGCACTGGGTCGGATGTACCCAGTTACACGGGTGGAAGCCATGGCCCATGTGAACACCGCGACTGTGCAAGAAAAGTCTGCTGAGCTGCAGTTCGACTTTGGAGAATCGCCCCTGTCCGCAGACTGGAAAGAGCGGCTAAGCGCCAAACTGAAGGAATAGCGGGAAGTCTTCTCCACTAGTGAGATGGATGTGGGCTGTAGCAAGAATGCACAGCACACGATCTGGCTGAATGACACCACGCCATTCTGGGAGCACTCCAGACACATCGCTCTCGAGATGTAGAAGATGTGAGGGAAGTCCTGAATTAAATGGAGACGGAAGACATCGTAACGGAGACCCGAAGCCCCAATGCCTCCACCGCGTGGTGTTACGCAAGAAGAATGGCTCCGTCCAGCTGTGCGTGGAATACCGGACCCTGAACCGTCGTACCGTACCCGATCAGTACACCTTACCAAGGATAGAAGAAATTCTCAGTGCCCTGTCAGGAAGCCAGTGGTTCAGCGTGCTGGACCTGAGGTCTGGGTATTACCAGGTATCTATGAGCTCTGAAGATCAGGAGACGACTGCGTTCGTCTGTCCCCTCGGGTTCACCCGGATGCCCCAAGGCATTTGTGGTGCTCCTGCAACCTTCCAACGGCTGATGGATAAGACCATTGGGGATATGAATCCAAGAGAATGCCTAGTCTACTTGGACGACATCATCGTCTTCGGGATGACTCTAGAGGAACACGAAGAACGTCTTATGAAGGTACTGGACCGGCTCGGCAAGGAAGGTCTGAAGCTGTCGCTGGACAAATGCAGTTTCTGCTGCACATCAGTCACCTATGTGGGCCACATCCTGTCTGCCCACGGAATAACTACTGACCCAGCTAAAGTTGAAGCAGTAGTGAACTGACCCTGGCCCGACAACGTGATGGAGCTGCGGTCCTTCCTGGGATTCTGCGGATATTACTGCCGCTTTGTCGAAGGCTATTCTTGCAGAGCCAAAGCTCGTAATAATCTTTTGAAGGTTTATCCAAAAGAACCCAAGCAGAGAGCCGCCACTCCACGGACCCCTTTTGGGGAGAAATGGACATCGGCATATGAGCAGGCGTTCATCGGGCTCAAGAAAAGCCTCACAGAAGCACCCGTGTTGGCTTATGCCGAACCTGAGAAGCCATACATCTTGCATGTCGATGCCAGCTTCAATGGACTAGGAGTGGCACTGCACCAGAAATACCCCGCTGGCCACCGTCCAGTGTCCTATGTAAGCAGAAGCCTGATACCCTCTGAACAGAACTATCCAGTCCACAAACTGGAGTTCCTCGCACTCAAATGGGCGGTCGTCGACAAGCTTCACGATTACTTATACGGAGTGTCTTTTGAGGTTCGGACAGATAACAATCCCCTGACCTACATTCTGACAACCGCCAAGCTGGATGCCACCGGCCACAGGTGGTTAGTGGCTCTGTCAAACTACCAATTCACCCTCAAGTACAAGCCGGGGCCTTTGAACATCGGAGCCGATGCCCTGTCCCGCAGACAAGGGCTGAAAATCACACCGGATGACGGGCCGTGGGAAGAAATTCCTGGACCTGGTATTCGGGCAATGTGCTCAACCGCAGCCATAATAGAAGACAAGGTAGCCTTCTCCGAGCTAAGAGTAGCCGACTCACTTGGATGTCAGCTCAAGGCGCTACCTGCCGCCTACTGCCACCCAGGCGGCATGGCTGTTACTCAAAACATTATTATAAGGTGGATGGAACTGATAAGGCACCAGATGCGTAACCTGGTGACTAGAGCTATCCGCCAATCCATCCAACAAAACAAACCCGCATTGGTGAAGCGTGCCCCCGCCGACACAGTTGGCGTCATAATGAGGGAATGGGACAAGTGCCGCATAGAACGCGGTCTCCTATACCGAATTGTCCCCGATCACAACCACCCCGACAGGAGACAGTTAGTTCTATCCAGAAGACTGCAGTACCGTCTTCCGGTCCCTGCACTACGATCATGGACACCTGGGTGTTTAAAGTGCATTCGTTAAGTTGTATCTGCCTATGCATTTTTATTATATAATGTTGTGTGTGCATATGTTGTTCCCAAGCGGGGCCGTTGGGATTTTCACCAGGGGGAGGATGTAACAAGATCTCCTCTGGTCCCCCGGTTCCTCAGCGCTTCCCCGCTTCCCTCCTCTTACCTTCAGTAGCTGCGGGGACAATAGCAGGTTTCTAGGGAGGCGAGCGTCTCGCCGGAGGCCCGTGGCGAGCGCAGTGCAGGACGCCGCCATGACAGAAAGGCTTGTGCATGCGCAGTGTGGTTATAGCGGCGGCCATTAGGAAATAGCTCCACAAGGGGAAATACAAGCCCCAGCATCCCTTGGGGGGCGGAGACCACATGGCACGCAGCAGCCAATAGGGCGCGCATAATCTACTGCAAGGAGAGAGGTACATTTGGCGCGCTCAGGGAAGCACGTCAGGCTTTTATAGTGCTAGTATATTAGTGCTAGTCAGTGCAGCGGTGACAGACACACTTTGTGTGCGTGGCCTGCGTCTGGGACCAGACCAGGCCATCCTCTCAGAGACTTTCTGCTGGTGGTACACTCCACGTGGGAAGCCACCCCAAATACTGTTGCATATAACCTGTGTGTCATTACTGGGCATATTGTCTTGGGAGGGGCCATCCTACTGCGTAAGGATCCCTCTCAGGTGGAGGCGCTGTTAGTAGATACGGATACACATACCCCAGGCTCCCCGTGGCGAAAGATCAGGCCTTCTGTTTGCCGCGCAGGTATTAGCAGCACACGTAGTCGCTCTGACACAGGGGAAAGTGGGCTACATAAAGTATAGATATATATATATATATATATATTATCGAGAGAGAGAGACAGACAGGCAAACAGTGAGATATAAATAGGTGGATATATATGGACAGGCAGATAGAGTGATAGTGTGAGATAGATAGACAGACAGATATAAATAGATTATGATAGAGTGAGCTATAGAAATATAGACAGACAAACAAACAAACAAACAAACAGGTAGACAGGCAGGCAAAGACAGATAAAGATAGGTTGATAAATAGACAGAAATACAAACAGATCAAGATGTACAAACAGATAAATATAGGTAGCTAGGCATATTGATGGATTGATAAATAGACATAGTCAGACAGATCTCTCTATCTGACATGACAAACAAACAGGCAGATAATGATAGATGATGATAGACATAAACAGATAAATATAGGTATAGAAAGACAGATAGATGGACAGATAAAGATAGATAAACAGATAGATAGAGAGACAGACACAGACAGATTGAAAGACAGACGGACTGCAAGACAGCCAGACAGATTGATGAATAGACAAATAAAGAAAGATGGATAAATATAGGTATAGATGGATCGATAAATAGACAGACAAAGACAGATAAATATACGTAGATAGATAAACAGATTGATAAATAAACAAATACATAAATAATGGATCAATGGGCAGACATACAGAAGGATATATATATGGGTTATGAGCTGAGACTACACTGGACCTTAATGCATTGCAGCACCAACTACTTGTCTTAGGTCAATACATTGCTGTGTCTCTGCTACCACCTTGTGGGCACAGAGTGCTATGTTCCTTATATCTGCAGGGGCTCTGCATATATATGTCGGAAGAGGTTAGAGGAGCAATGTTCTGCAGATATGCAACATGGAAAGGGTCAGAGGAGTGATGCTCTGCAAATCTATAATTAGGAAGAGATAAGGGGATCCATACTCTGATGATCTGGAACATGGACAGGGGTTGGAGGAGCAATGCTCTGCAGATCAATAACATGGAAGAGGTTAGAGAAGCAATGCTCTGCAGATCAATAACATGGAAGAGGTTAGAGAAGCAATGCTCTGCAGAGCTAATGTATGTATACCTTTATTTATAAAGCACCTACAATGCATTTAGTGCTTCACAAAAAAAGACAAAAAACCAGTACAGGGAATTATAATACAATAAGTGCAACAAAGTCAGACAGTAGGAAAGGAAATCCCTGCCCCGGAGAGCTTACAATCTAAGGCCGTGATAATACAGGCTCCGACGGGGCGGCAGCGCGATTGGGTGACGTCACCGCTGCGAATTGGCAAAGCGGCATGTTGAACTGTAGCCAGGAGGCAGCCGGAGGAGCCAGGTAGGCGTGGCCGTGAGCGGTTCACCCTCATTGGCTGAACTGCTCACGTGAAGCGGCTGTCGCCTTCCAAGAACACATTCCATGTCTGCTCTCTAGTCTGCCGCTTTGCAGTTTGGCGCTGCATGCGCGTCGCACGCAGTATGTTCGCTATAATTGGATTTCTGCAGGTTGTTTTTGAGCCGCGCAGCATCGCTCCACGTGACGCCGCTTGATAATTTAGGTATAATAATGGCCTAAGTGGTATGCTGGCAGACCTACACAGACAGCAGGTGAGGGGATAAGTGCAGTAGATGGCAGTGCTTGGTCACAGTGGTTGGACTGTGGGACAGTAGCCATGGAGTTTAGCTATTGGGATGCTTAATTTAAGATGTGAGTTTTAAGGTCTGACAAAGGTGGGGAGAGAAGGTGCTCCGACCATACTGAGTGTGAGGGACTTCCACACGTAAGGGGCAGTGAGGGGAAAAGGTTTAAGGCGAGAAAGAGCAGTTGAGGTGAAAGGGGCGGAAATGAGACAGTTATTGGTAGAGCGCAGCGCAGTGCCAGCTTTAGGCTATCCGGGGCCCAAGGCGGCACACTGGTAGCGGGCTCCCGCCTGTAAAAAATGAAGGGGACTTACCTTGATGAGCAGCCCTCCTCCAGCAGCGTCAAGACGTCACGGTGACATGTGTCGTCACGTTGCCATGGCAATGCATCGTTTTAGGATCTTTTAGGATCACACTCCCGCCACCGGGATCCAACTTCCGACCAGATGGAGGAGCTGGAGGGGGGGCCCCACACACCCTCCCCCAGCTCCCCCCTCCGGTTGGTTGAAAGTTGGATCCCGGCGCCGATAGGATAGAGCACAGGGCCCAAGGTGGCCATCTTGTCCTAAGGCCAGTCCTGTCAGGAGACGAGCAGGGGCATAGCGAGAGGTCAAAGCTGATATGTAGGAAGGAGCAGATGAATGGATAACCTTCAAGATAATGTGTCGAACTTTGTAGGTGATCCGAAACTTGATGAGAAGCAAGGAAAGGGATTGGAATAGGTTAGGGAGAGATGTATAAGTTTTGGTGCGGGACAATAAAATGTAATCCGCAAATACTGACATTATGTATGATGTGTCTTTATCTGTACACCCATGATATCTGGATTGGCCCTAATGTGAGAGGCTAGTGGTTTGAAAGAGCAAACAGGACAGGGAACAAAGGGCACCCATGTCTAGTTTCCCCCCTTAATAGGAAAGCTGTTTGTACAGGCTCCTGTCAGAGTAATTTTGTGGCTGGAAATGAATAAAGGGACATGACTCCCCATAAGAAATGACCAAATAACCGAAATGTACTCAGCATGGCATTCATATAGCTCCAGTCCAGCCGGTCAAAAGCTTTTTCTGAGTTCAATAACAGAATGGAAGACCTGATCTTTGAGCTGTGTGTATGAGCTATTAAATCTATGGCTTTCCTGGTGTTGTCAGACGCCTGTCGGCCGGGATGAACCCCACCTGGTCTGCATAAGCCAAGGCAGTGAGGAATTCATTTAAGTGGATGACCAGTATTTTGGGAAACAGTTTGATATCCGCATCGATAAAAGATATTGGCCTGTAGCTGGTGCAGCTGAAAGGATCCTTTCCCTCCTTGGGAATTAGGGAGATATGGGCTTGTAGCATATTAGGAGGGAAAGAGGCTCCATTGAGAATAGAATTATATAGTTTCAGGTGTTGTGGGACCTTGTAAATTGGCAATTTTTAAAATAATATAAATTAATAAAGCCATCAGGGCCTGGGGGTAATAATAATCTCATAAATTTCCTCTGGGGGAATGTGGTGGTTGGTGTCCCGGGCCCGGTGAGTCAGTCCCCTGTGCTCCCGTGCCCCTCGACAAATCCGGTCGCCAGGTCACCACGGGCCGACAGGATTTTGTGCGCTGGAGATCCACCAAGCAGCACATGCTTTTCTCTTCCAATTCGCAAAAAAAATCCCCCTACCTGATTGGCGTTGGCGTGCTGCCAGGATTTTTGGGGGGGGGCGCGCAGCCAACTCTATACGAGCTTGCAAAGTGAAGCCCGCCTTTTCTTTTGGATCCTGCATGGAACAAGTAAGGTGAGTACTGCCCCATGCCTCTATTGTCTCCCCCTTACCTCCCATGCCTCCATGACCCACTTAGCTGCGATTGCCCCCCTTGCTCCATTTGCCCCACCCTGCTCCGATTGCCAACCCCCACACATTTGCCCCCCCTTACTCCGATGGCCCCCCATGTGCCCGTGTGTATGTGTGAGAGTCTGTGAGAGTGTGTGTGTGTGTGTGAGTGAGTGTGAATGAATACAGACAGCAACCCAGTCAGTCATAGTCACCCACCCAAGTGTCAGTCACCCACCCACCCAAGTGTCAGTCTCCTGCCCACCCAAGTGTCAGTTAGTCACCCATCCACCCGTCAGTCAGTCACCCACCCAAGTGTCAGTCACCCACCCCGTCACCCCTCCATCCCCACTCTCTGTCACCATCTCTCTCTCACTCTTTCGGTCTCTCTCTCTCTCGGTCTCTCTCTGTCTCTATCTCTCTCTGTCACTCTGTCTCTGTCACCCACACTCTCTCTGTCTAATCTTAACTGCCCTATACCTACACCGAAATAACCTATACTGCTTTCTTCCAGATCTGACTCTCAAGCTTCACACGGGAGACATCGGAATCCCCCCCCCCTAACCCAGAAGACAGGTAGGGAACACCTCCACTCCCGTATATAACATTGCGGGAATGAGGGTACCTGGACATTGAGGGACTGCGGATCAGGTAAGATCCCAGGCGGGATTGCTGCTTTAGATATTGTGAAGCGGGGGCATCCAGACCTGGTTGAGGGGTTCAGGAAACTAGTCATTCACATCTGGCTTTTTTTTCCCGATTAGCGAGGTCATCCGACATACACACACACACACACACACACACACACACAC